>BGPT01001607.1:137493-142277 GCA_003297045.1 Symbiodinium sp. clade C Y103 | reverse complement strand
TCGACTGTTGGCTTGTGTTCTCAGTCGCAGTTTAGTAGCAACATGACGTGCCACATCACCAGCTTGAGTGATCACGTTGGATAGTGCGATAGAGCGCTTGGCATCGATGGACTGATACCGTTGACCATTGCTATCATTAAGTGCATCCAGGTCAGGATCAGGTTGTAGGGCTGGTTGTAACCATGCTTCCCATGCTGCTCTATCACCATCATTGGCCGCAAGGCATACTCCCTTGATGAGATCAGAAGTCCAAACTCCAAGATTTTGGTGCTTGGGCCATGGGCTGACGTAAACTTTGTCGGCTTCTCTTCTTGAGACTCTCGGGGGTTCAATGTTTGTCGCTGCGGTGAAGGATGATGCGTCATCAGGAACTGTCGTACTCCGNGACGTAAACTTTGTCGGCTTCTCTTCTTGAGACTCTCGGGGGTTCAATGTTTGTCGCTGCGGTGAAGGATGATGCGTCATCAGGAACTGTCGTACTCCGGATTGAGGGTAAACCAGGTGGACCATCATCATCAGGTGGATCATCTCCAGGTGGATCTCCTCCGGGTCGTAGACTTCTGTTGGATCCATCTCCCGTTGGGAGGTTGAACCCAGATGGACGATCACCTATAGACCTACGCCCATCTCCCGGTGGGAGGTTGGAGCCGGCCTGATGGATCGATGTAGTCCTCGGTTGACTCGATGCGGCTGCATACTGCGCTGCAACGTTCGCCTCCTCATTGTACGCATCATCAAGTTGTCGGTTCCATGCTCTCAAGGTGCCCATCTCCAAGTGTGCGGCTTGGACCTCATTTTCAAGTGTCACAATGCGCACATCGTTGGGAATAATACCTGCAGATGCTGAAGTATGTTCTGATAAGCATAACTTCAATTGAGCAGTTTCTCGTCTCATGTCATTGATCTCAGCGTCTCTCGATNAGTATGTTCTGATAAGCATAACTTCAATTGAGCAGTTTCTCGTCTCATGTCATTGATCTCAGCGTCTCTCGATTTGATTGTGACATCTTTATCTTGTAGTTCACCTAAGAATTGACATGACTTTTCATACTGCTGTGCACCAAGTGCAAGCTTTTCCTTCCTTTCGACCTCTAGAGCATGTTTGAGTGACTTGACCTTGTTACTCACTGCCAAATCAGAACCGAACCTTGGAACCTCACGCATTTCATCCTTCAACTTCAGATTTTGCTCCATGTATTCACCGACTTCAGAGACCAAATCCTGAGCCCTAATCTGTGCTATTTCAGCCTTACTTTCAAGATGTTCAACAATAGCATAGTTAGGACCACGGTCGCTGACCGAAGGGTCATCCTGAATTGCTTTACGGAGTTGAGAGTCCTTGATCTTGAGTTCAGCCTTGAGCTCGTCAGTAAGGGTACGTTCATTCTCGTACATGCTCTCGTATTGTTCCATCCGAGCCCGAGTGCTCACATTGATGCTTGACTCCATCCGCAACTTGGCGATGACCTCTGTCTCGGCATTCTTGATGGCTTCCACTCGCTTCATCACGTCATGCTCCGTGTTCTTGAGGCGTAGATCACTTTCAGCTTTGGCTTGATTCGCCTCGTGTACCTTCCTACGTGATTCCTTAGTGATCTGTTCCATGCTCATCTCATACAATTCAGCTTGCTTACGAGAATGATCTAATGCCTCATGAAGAGCATTCNGATCTGTTCCATGCTCATCTCATACAATTCAGCTTGCTTACGAGAATGATCTAATGCCTCATGAAGAGCATTCTTCTCTAGCACTAATTCCCGATTCGCTAGCTGGTCATGTTGATGCATAAGCTCGTTGTGAGCATGAGATTGCAATACGATATCCGACTGCTTACGATATTCCATAATGGAGTTCTCGAAGTTGACTTGCATCTCTTGTCCATCGGAGTACAGCCTACTCGCTACAGAACTGGCATATTCACTATCATGTTGTGTTTGCTGTAGTCTCGTTTCGGTGTTCCGTAATAGTCCTTGTAGGTGATGAACCTCATCCTTGTACTCCTCGTGGATCTCCATGCCTCTCTGGTAGATTCTCATGGCACCGCTTTCCATGATGGCACCTCGGCGTTCGAGTTCTTGGATACGCATTACGGCACCTTCATCCTCTTTAGCTGCTACCATGAGTTCTGCCNATCTCGTCAGCTGAATATGATAATCGTTGGTTGAGAGAGTTCACTTCATCATTCACATTTTGATGATAATCTCGAAGATAATCTGTGAACTTGATTTCAAGGTCTTTGATGAGTTGATCTCTTGATGCTGCATACGATTCCATCTGTGATAATCTTTCTTGCAATCCTCGACATTGTTCTTTGAGTTCAATGATGATAGAATTGGGATCTCTATTCTCACTTGTATCCGTTGTCCTTCGTTTACTACGACCAGTGCCCCTCGACCTATCAGTCCTGTCTTCAATTGCCCTTGGGGTATTTGGTGCTCGTGTAGTAGGCCTTCTCGGTGATCGGTGGCTCCCACTTGTATTTCTCGTTCCACTCCGGGCGCCACTTCTCGTTGATCTCGGGGNTGCTCGTGTAGTAGGCCTTCTCGGTGATCGGTGGCTCCCACTTGTATTTCTCGTTCCACTCCGGGCGCCACTTCTCGTTGATCTCGGGGTGCTAGCATGCGATCTAGCTGAAGTCCTTCTCTGTCCAGGTATGTTCCATCCTNTCCTTTGCGTTCAAGACCAATTTCCCAATTGACCAACAGCACGTAGACACTCCTCCCCCGATGGGGGTACAGAGCACTACGGCTGATAACCTGTGAACAGATTTGACCTTGTTCTGGGTCACGTTAAGTGCAGAGTGTGTACCCACTGTTGATCTCAACGGTGCAAGGGAACGCACATGCGGATGACGCCNGGATCTTGAGCCATATGTTATGGCGTGTCTAAGCACGTGAATGGAGTGCTTGCATGACTACCTATATACATACGGTCTCCCATCTAGTCCCTTTTAGCAGTTGGGCACCTAGGACCTAGCAAACCAAGCACATGGGCTGTGCGCCATCATCTCAAGCTGAAATGGGGGAACAGGAATCCCAGCAAAGCAACCTGGCCTGGCCTGTGCTTCTCACATCAACCCTCTGTATTTTATAGCCCTCTCTTTGTTGAACGACCAGCTTGCCCTTGAGGCTATCAAACATCAAGGTGCCTGCCCAAAAGTCCAGCAGGTAGCGTCGAATTCAAAGTTGCCTTGTCAAGGACTGGAAGCATGGCAGATCACAGCAGGCTGTCAAAGAATCCTGGATTTGCTGACTCCAAAGTGGACTCCCGTGAGAATGTGCCGGAATTCACTTGCTCTCGGTGAGCCAGGCAAAAATGGCCTGTGAAGGTCTGTCTACCTCAGCAATTGAAGTGAGTAGAGCTTTAGAAAGACCTCGGGGGACTCTGGGGAGCTGGAAATTGACCTCAACTCCGGGAGCAGTAACAGGGTTTGTGTTTGCAACTGGACGTTTGCTAGCCATGCAGAATGCGGCAATCCCTGTGAGTCAACTGAGGGTCCAGCTGCATAACAGCACCTTTTGTGCTGCACAAAGTGCAGCCACTTCAGATGCCAGGGCCCTTGAAACAGAAGTGACATCGATGTGATTGTCATGGTCCAACAACTATTTTTCAAGTCGTGATTGTGGACACTCCTTGGTTCAAAGCCCAAGCCTTCTCCTCTCTTCACCTCCTTCGAAGCCCCTGACCTCATGCCAGCAGGGTTGGAAGAAACAAAGAACAAAACCAGAGTAACATTGCAGTGAGCACGAAACAGAAATTCTGCCATTCAAAACGCCACTCTCTCTCTCCCTGGATTGTCTCTGCAGGGCGGCCCTCTGCGTCAAGTTGCAAGTATGCACACCCGATGCCTCTTAGCACTCGCTGCCTCAGTCACCACATTCGAACAAGGACTCAGTCGGACTCCATGCTGGGAACGACATTTGAAAATGCATTCCTTTTCTGCGAACGCGTTCACTTTGCATTCACTTCATGGCACTTTCTACCTCTCTCTCTCTCTCTGCTCCCTGAGCCCCCTCTCTCTCTCTTCTCTTTGCACCTTTGAATCCTTTTAACATCTTTTAACATCTTTTGACACCGTGGGCAAGACTGCCCTTCATCTCACTTTTGGCCTGGCCACCTCCAGGGCCGAAGCCAAAGCGGACCTGGGTCGTGATCAAAGGGCAAAATCGGCCAACTTTTCAACAGATTTCCACGGAAGCCATCCGAAGCCCAAGAACGCCAAGAGGTTGGGCCTTTTGAACGGAAAACCGGTCGAGCTTCGAACATTCCTGCGGAACTGCCATTCTCCTCTACACCCCTTCCGTTGGCGGAAGGACAAAGGCAGCTTGAACTCACACCCTATGTCCCCTGAATGATCGTGACGAACCCTGCGTTCACATATGTATGCATTTCAGACTTTTCATGAGGTCATGCACTTTCGGCAAAGCCTTGCAGCAATATTGAAACAGCATAAACATGCATAAACGATGAACTGCCAAGGCCGTCAACTTCTTCTCTCTCTACCCGTAATCAAAGTCGATTTATACAGCTTTGAGCCGTTGCTTGAGCCGTTGCACCATGTTTGATCAAGTGCTAATGTGTTCAAGCGTGCTGGACTAGTACGGATATGTACGGCATATGTCCCAGCATGATATACCCAAACCCGTCTCTTTCTATCCTTGTTTCTCACCCACCAAAGCATACATATACAGTTGTGGCAAAATTCCTGCAACGCTTTCTGGCACAGGAAGTTGTGCAGGGCTTGCTGCGTCAAAAAGACCGTAGAAGTCCAGCGTTTGACCCCC
>BGPT01001607.1:122493-132493 GCA_003297045.1 Symbiodinium sp. clade C Y103 | reverse complement strand
TGTGTGTCTGTGTGCGCGCCCTAGTTTATGCATGTGTGTGTGTGCGTCTGTGTTTGATGCATTCTTTGTGTGTATATACATATGCGTGTTCATGTACATAAACATATATATCTATACATGGATACCGATTTAAGTACACAGGCAAATGTGGCACAGTGCGGCCATGTTAAACCATGGAAGGCGAGGATATTTTTTGCCCCGCTGCTTGATCAACGAGCGGCATCTGCACACAGAGATCCTGCAGACCTGAGCACATGAGAAGATGGCACAGGTGCCCTCTGGGCTCTCTGGGATCCTTGTGATCCTTGTGATCCTTGTGATTTTTGAGGGAGTAATTGACTTTGACTTCTTTGGTTTGGCCCACTTGGCCTTGGGCCAATGGCACTCACAAGAAGCGGTACATTCAGTGGATCGGAGCGATCGGATTGAGCCAGACTCTTAGAGGCGGCAATCTTCGCTTCCATGGCCAAATTTCCATTTTTTCCACTGGGTGAGACGGACGCCGGAGATGCTGGAGATGATCTCTCTGGAGAAGTGTCATGCCACACTTCCTCCCCACTGCCAGCACGTGAGAAGGTGCGGCCTTCAACCGCAATACCAGGCCAATTCGCTCCAGTTGCCAAGGGCCTAGAGGTAATCATGTTCCTGAGTGACGGCGCAAAAATTCAAAATCAATATGAATCGAATCCTTTTCGTGCTGTATGTCTGCCTTCTCATCACTTCTTTTGACGACGGCAAACGATGATTCTCTATCTATGTGTTTGCGTAATTTGGTGAATGTGTACGCACATAAATATATATGAGTCCTGTCAAAATCCTTTATATCTGAGTAGTTGTTGTTGTTATGGTTATCGCTTTTGGGGGGGGGGCCTATCGCTTTCCAGGGTTTTGTGCAAATCAGCATATCTGAGATCCAACATGGAGACAGAATCTATTCCAAAACAGGCTCGGAAATCGATCGAGGAGTTGTTTTGTTGGCTTCAGGTGCTTCAGCAACAATTCATTTTCCTTTAATGTTCCTTTCGTGTTGTATTCATGTCCTTTCATTTTCCTTTCATTTTCCTGCCATTTTGCATTCATTTCCTTTCATGTTTCTTCCATTTTGCATTAACTTATGTTAATGTCCTTTCATATTCCTTTCATTGTCATTCCATTTTGCATTCATTTCCTGTCATTTTTCCTTTCATGTGCATGCATTTTCCATTCACGCTCCTTTCATGTTCCTTTCATATTCCGTTCACGTTCCTTCCATTTTGCATTCATTTCCTGTATATAATTGTCCTTTCATTTTGTACTCATTTCCTTTCATTTTGTATTCGTGTCCTTTCATATTTCTTTCACGTTCATTCCAATTTGCATTTTTGTTCTTTCATTTTCCTTTCATTGGCATGCATTTTCCATTAATGTTCCTTTCATATTCATGATCATTGCATTTCGCATTCATATCCTTCCATTTTTCCTTTCCAAGGTTCATGTGAAAGAAAATTCCGACATTGGAGAAAGTGGGTCTACGGCTTGGCCAGGGGATCGAGTGCAACAAATGATTATCGTTAAGTTATCGCTACGGTTATCGCTAATACAGTAACCCTTCCAATTTCTGGCATTGTTCGAAAAGGAATTTTGCCACAAAACGAGACAGAGAGAGAGAGAGAGGGACAGGGACAGGGACAGAGACAGAGAGGGGAGAGAGAGAGAGAGAGAGAGCGACCAAGCGAGCGAGCGTGCGAGTTGGACACCACACGATATGGTACCTGCAGGAAACAGGGCACAACAGGTTGAATTTCTCTCATCGGTTTTGCCCGTTGGGTGAATGTGCACAACTGTATTTGCTTGGTGTACGCCAAGTTTAATGGACTGTCGTGTATGGTCCCAGGTTATCGCTTTTGGGGGGGGCCCTATCGCTTNACGCCAAGTTTAATGGACTGTCGTGTATGGTCCCAGGTTATCGCTTTTGGGGGGGGCCCTATCGCTTTACAGTGTTTCGTGCACATCTCTGACAAAAAAAGCCTGCAATACTAAAGTGGTCTTCAACCATTTTGACCGTGACTCATATATATATATATATATATATACAGAGAGAGAGAGATTTGCATTAAATTGTGTAAATGAACAATCCATCCAAAGACATGAGAGCACCTGCCAATTCGATATTTCACATGCATTTTTTGAGCGCATTTGTTTGCGTTTGTGTGTCTCTGTGCACTTGTGTATCTATGTATCTCTGTGCCTTTTCATCTATTGATGTATGTATGAATTACTGTAGGTACGTATCTGTGTATGCATGTATGTGTGTCTGTCTGTATGTCTGTATGTCTGTATGCCTGTATGCATGTAGGTATGTAGGTATGCAGGTATGTAGGTATGTATGTAGGTATGTAGGTATGTAGGTATGTAGGTATGTAGGTATGTAGGTATGTAGGTATGTAGGTATGTAGGTATGTAGGTATGTAGGTATGTAGGTATGTAGGTATGTAGGTAGGTATGTAGGTATGTAGGTAGGTATGTAGGTATGTAGGTATGTAGGTATGTAGGTATGTAGGTATGTAGGTATGTAGGTATGTAGGTATGTAGGTATGTATGTAGGTATGTATGTATGTATGTATGTATGTATGTATGTATGTATGTACGTCGAAATGCATGTGTATGTATCTACCTACCTACCTACCTATCTACCTACCTACCTACCTATCTATCTACCAATCTGAGATATGTTCGTGTGACATAGTGAGACTGGTTGCAAGGTGCTGGTCCCTTCAGGAGCAGCAGCCTTTTGTTGCTCCCTTGCAAAGTGCCGACAAAGCAAACACACCACGGCCCACCTCTATCTATCTATCTATCTATCCATCCATCCATCCATCTATCTATCTATCTATCTATCTATCTATCTGTGTACGTGTATGTGCATGTGTATGTGCATGTGTATGTGGACATGTATGTGCATGTGTATGTGAATACGTATACGTATGTGTGTACATGTGTTGTCGCGGTTGACAATTATCATTCCCATGTTCATTCTTGTTTCCATCGTAGTCGTAATTGTTGCTTTAGTGTGCGTTCTATCAGTCAGTACTGTATCGCGTTGTCATTACCATATCTATATGTGTTTATCTATTGATCTATCTATCTGTTGATTTGTCTATTGAATTGAATTTATTTACAAGTTTACTTATTATTTGTTATTTGTTTTATTAATTCTAATATGTGTCCATGTTTGAGAATCCTTAAGAAAAGTGTCTGTCCTGGGCGCCACGAGTTCCCTGAATTTGGGCTTCGTGACTCGCCTCGAGCTCGGCCCTGCCCAGGATGCCCAGGATGCCCAGGATGCCCAGGATGTCCGGGATGCCCAGGATGCCCAGGATGTCCGGGATGTCCGGAAATCCCACCATGCCCCGGTACCAAAGGTGCAGACATCGTAGCCTAAGGCGGCCCAGTGAGCTGACAAAGGCATTGAAGCATTGAAGCGCATTCAATGTGGAATCAAGAACACTCTCAAAGTTTCACTGCCCCTGAAAGGACAACAGCCAATTTTACTCTGTTCGAGAACGTGCTATATAATAGGCACTCCCATTTGATTTTTTACAACTTGTATCCAAGCATAATGCAAGCTGTAGTGCACACTCAGCAACCGCACGCTTCAATTTCGGATCCTGCTCTTTTCGTGCTGGAGAAGCAGGCTCTGCATGATCTGCCAATAAACTGGTCGTTTTGAAGCGCATGGGTCCCATGGGTCGCTGAATTTCCCTGTCTTCTCTTGGAACCAGCTTCATAGCGTCTCCTTCTCCTGGAGCTGCGAAGCGCAACACCTGCCTGCACAATGAGTCATCTTAGCAAGATGTGCAGGTGGCGACATAGAGTGACACGGAGCAGGAAGTAACACAATGAGTAAAACCCGTCACCATCCCAACCAACAAAATTCATCAAAAGAGGGCAAGTCCAAAGAATCAACGGCCGCGTGCTACCCTGCACAACCACAAGGTCACACAAAAAAAAAATGGCAAGAAGCCGCAAAGCTAGTGTGAAGTGCACGGAAAAAGTCAGCAACCAAACCAAAAACACGTGTTTTGACTCCGTGGTCAGGCTGCAAGCTGACACATCCAAAATGGCTACCACAAAAAGTTTTCCACTCTGGTCTTTGGGGTGCTGCTTGAAGAGAAAAAGCATTCAATGGGCTCAGAAGAGGTGAGCAGACTTCAATCAGCTAATCAGCTCTTAAATCCAGAAGAGCTGCAAAGGCGCAATGACATTGGCATATTCATTTGCTGTCAGCAGCGCATCCACTGCAGCCAAAGGATGCGCGGAAAGATCCCGTAAAGTGCGCATGAATAGCAAAGATGACTCCTGACAGTGGAGCATTAAATTGCTGCCCGCTTGGGCCACTCAGGTTAAAAGGCAGGTGCAAGTCCAAGATTAGCATGCAAATTAATCCCGAGGGAAAATGAGCATGCGAGAGGATGGTGTTGATGTTGATGTTGATGATGATTAGTATTATTTTTATCATGGCGATAATAATGATGATGATGATGATGATGATGATCATCATCATCATCATCATCATAATGACAACTACGACTACGACATCTGCTCAAGTTGCTGCGGGATACCTCAAAGATCCTCAAAGTATGCAACACGCTCCTCCGCCAAACGAGCTTGGACTTCAGCTTGAGTGCGCATGCGCCGCAGGGCGTCACGGTACAGCCGCTCAAAGACATCGCGGCCTCCCAGAAAGTCCTCAGAGCGGATGCGGAGTATATCGTGACTTCATCGCAAATCGACGCTCCGATGCAAACCGAGTTCTGCAAAGAGAAGAATATAAGTATAGTAATAAGTGTATATATATATATATTTATTTATTTATTTATTTAATTATCTTTATTTATTTATTTGTTTATTTATTTAGCTATTTATCTATTTATTTATTTGTTTATTTATTTATTTATACTGTATCTAGTTTACAAGCTTATGAAAGCTCTAAGACTTTGAAGCAAAGACACACCAAGGCCGGCTTGTTGAAAGAGCTCCGCAACCTGTTTGCCGAGACCTGCTTTTTCCAGGAGAGCTTGCAATTCTTTCAATTTTCGCCGCAGCTCTGCGATCAGTTGTTCTAATCTCCTCGGGGTAGGATCTGCTGATAGGATGGATTCACTGTATGGGGTATGCAGTCCAGCCTGAAATGTTTTCTTCGAGGTCAATAAAATGAGGTTTCAGCCACCGAGATTCTTGTTTCATGGTTCGAGACAGTCTACTCCGCACTTTGAACTATTATATACCAAAGAATGAACCATCAACCTTCTCAAAAACGGATGTGTGTAGCACTTTCCAAGTTCGAAGAAAATATCCAGAGTGCATGGAGGTAAGTCATGCTGAGTCAAGATTCTGGGTCTCTTCTTCGAGTTTCTTCATCGCCTCGTGGCTGCAACGCAACAATAAGCTTGCGGCTGTATGACTGTAATGTCTCACCAAGGTCTGCAAACTCAGCAATACTGCATCTTTCATTTCAACCTTTGAGGCCTTTCGCCTTTATACCAGGAATGGTGAGGAATAAGCTGAATATGGTTGAATATTGTATAATCTAATAGATCTAATGGAATGGAACTTTGATCATTTTTTCTGACTTTTCTGGACTTTTCTCAAGGGATTCAGCACAGACTCATCACAGCCATCACAGCCACAGCTCGCGCCTCTTCGGCCCTCCTGCGTTGCTTTTCGGCTTCAGCCTGGGCTGCTCGAACCTGCGCCTCCAATGACTCCCGGAGCCGTCGGAGCTCGCCCTCGAAATCTCGTTCGCTTCCGGGCGCTACCACCTGAACTGTTTCGGAAGTCTCCTCGCCATGGCACGACTGATGCTGTGCGTATCTTTGCGTCATGTCATTTTGGACTTCATTTTGATGTGCTATCTTCAAGGTTAAGTGAAACACAGAAAATAAGTTGGGAAAGTCGAAACAGCGGAACTGGAAACAACGATTAAAAGAGCTGACAAACTGTTTCTGGCGCGCAGTCCTTTGCAATGGGCGTCAATGTATTGACTCCAGTTGACCGCAATGCCGGCTTTTCAGGCAGGACAATGGGTACAGGAAGAGGCAACTTCTGGATCATCTGTACCACCTCAAGTGAAGATGGCGGGACCTTTGCGCATAGCGAAGAATCTATAAAAAGATAAACTATTTATATAATTCAACCCTTCCCTGTCCAATTCAAACTCCTGAATTCTGGGCGGTTGCCAACTCTCAGACAGCATTGGGCCTCTGTTCATTCGCTTGGTTCGGCTGAGCCAAGGCGCCCGTTTTAGATCGCTTCCGTCTGCAAATGCTTGCCCAAGCTGGACCAAAAGGCTCGCAAGATCCGGTGACACATGCTTTCCTCAGGCAATTCAATAATTCGATTCTGAAGTGCAATTTGCCAAGTCTTCGCACGACATAAGGGAACGGACTGGGACAAAATATGGTTGAGGACCCCATTTAGTTTGCCCTTCAGTCCCTAAAAAGCATCACTGAAGCTGCTCTTACAGCCCTTAGCGAAGCAAATCAATCCACTTGGGCACTTGGGGAATACGAAGAAGTAGGCTGCCGTCAAGTCGCCAGCGGCCTTCAGCCCGGTTTGGAATAGCTCACTGTCCTTTGATCCTGAAGCCTTGGGCGGTGGAGTCCTGCAATTTGTTTCACCTTTCTCTGTGACAATGGAACAAATGTCAAGAAGCACATGATGGGAACAGCAGGTTCATAGAAGTTAAACAGAACCGCATTAGTCGTCGAAAGTGGCCTAGTGTTGCGTTGCATCTGCCAGCCAAAAGACACAATCACAACTGAGCCCGGTTCACACTCGGTGGGCAAAATAGGGGTGAAAAATTTGGTTGCCATCCAGTTGGAGACATATCCCAGGTGTTCAATTGGATTCTCGTTCACCTGTTTGAGTGCTATTCTACCTGCTTCTCGCCAAGGCTCCACTACTGGCGTCGGTTCATCGACTTGGGACCCAGTCTCCACAGACTCAGGGATCTCCAGAACTGGTATAGCCTGGATTGCACGGAGGATCTCCGGAATGTCAAACCCGCCAGAGGCCTAAGCAGCAAGCAGCGTGAAATCTGGTCTGACACCTCTGAACGAAGCCAATTTCCAAAACGTGATTTCAACGGAAGCAATGTTTAAGGTGATGCAATGATACTCTACTTTCACCCAACTGTTTCAAAAGCAAGTTCCAAATTCATCAGCGTGAGCCAAACCCCTGGCAGGATACATGGACTGCTTCAAGTGCAGAATTGTGCGGACATACCGTGATTGCTTCATGTTCAGATGGCTGCAACTAGGCCGCAATTGATTCCCCAAGCCGCAAGAGAAGCGGCTTCAGTTCACCATGGGTGCGCTGTGACGAGGCCGTCAGGGCTGCTTGCAACATTGTGATTTCTCTCTGTCCCAAAAGGCTCCTGAAAGGACTGGGCATGACGACATGGCTTCAAGATAGCTGCCCAACATACTGTTGCTTATTCAATTGCATGCAGCTTGACCTCTCCCACACATTCATCTAGAAGTATCTAAGCATATCATTCATGCAATATGATCCATATACATAGATAGTTGTACAAGATTAATAAACGTTTGACCACTTGTGCAGTGCAAATTGTGTAAATCCCTATCTTCCCTTCCCGGCCCTTCCCTGGATATGCGTTTGAGGCTCGTTTCTTCTTGTATTGGCACTGATCGATCTTGCTTCATGGACTGCATCTTGGCCAAAAGCTCCTTGGGAAGGATCGAAAGGAGAAAGGGAGAAAGGTGGGAGACTTCAGCAAGGATTCTGCAAGACATTCAGGCCAAATCCAGGGGAAATAGAGGAAATAGAGAATGGAGTCAATGAAGTTATGAATCAAATAGCATGTAAGTGCAGAAGAAAGGAAGAACTAGACAACATCAAAATAGTAGGAGGTATATTGATAAAAGAAGAAGACACAACAAAACAAAGTTCCGTAAAAACAAAAAACGGGAACTTCGTAGAAATAAGTCACAGTTTCTCAATTGGCTCTCTCTTCTGCAACTGTCATCGCGCCTCTGCTTGTGTTTGCTTTTTGCATTCCTTTCCATTCTGTTTTTTGGGGTGGCGTTATTACCACTGATCTCATGGTTTTTGTTTGGTGGTGTTGTTTTATTGTTCCAGTTTGTGTGCTTTTCAAAAACTAGTTGGTCAGCTTGCGCCAAAAGAGATGCACTCAATCTCAGCTGGGGGTCTCTCTGCGCCTTTTTCAGTGACTTTATCTCTTCCAAGAGTGGGTCAACCTGATCTTTTCTCCATTGATCATACCTTAGAAGGGCAAAACTGAGCCAACACAAGCAAGCCGTGTCATATTTGCATTAAGCAACCGATTGAAAACTCACAAGGCAAACACAATATTGTCACTTGAGCCTGCGAGAGTGAAGGAAACCTGGACAAGCTGCATCTCGTCTACCTCGGCCTGGCTATAGATCTTTGGGTCTTCTTCCGCGGATCTAACACCTTCAGCTCAACCCGGCTTCAAGAGATCAGCTTGGGTAGGGGGTGCATAATGCTGCTTACTCTGACAGATCCATTTGAATTGAACATCCACTACCGACGCTTCTTTCAGTTTGGAAAAGAAAGGGAACAACACGGAGTCGATGGATGACCAAAGAGTCAAGCTGCCGAAGAGGGCAGCAGCCCGTTTTCTCATCTTCTCCTCGTTCCATCTGGCTTCCATGTCGTTGAATCGCCTCATCGCATCGTCTCGCTCGGCCTCACAGTCCTGGAGCTTCATGGATGACTCATGGATGACCACTTCAATTTAGATACCCAATGATACCAATATCATCCAATCTCAGTACCATTGGAATCATCCTGCAACGAGGTGTGCCTTGGCCGAAGGCTGGCACATTCCCTTCCCTTGGCCTCGCAATGCCTCGGAATACCTCGCAGCTGTCCTTGAGCTTGGTCTCCAGGAGGCCGACCTTTCCTGTCATATCTCGATGCCCAACTTCCAGGTCCAAAATATGCACATGGTAGATCGACCTAAGAGAATCACGACAAAGCCCGAAGCAAATCATTTTTTGGCATAATGATTATCATAATGATGCATAATGTACCACATTATAACTACGATCCCCGGGTTTGCAGATAGACAAATCACAAAGCAAAGTAGCAAAGTGCGGTTCACTGCGACATTCAAAACAGAGACCCAATCAAAAGACTTTCCATCTGCCGAGTGACAGAGCGTTCGCAAGTTGCTCTAACCATTGCTTCAGGTCCGCGCAGACGTCTTCGACCATGCCGTCAGTGTACTGATGCATAATCCTGTGAAACTAGCCGCTCACATCTTGACACTCAAACCTTAAATAATTCGAGAGTTTTTGACACTCAACCGCACAGCCAAAACAAACTGCACACCCAAGAAAGGAAATGACTGATGACAGGGGGCAAGCTCAAAGCACGAGGCCAAGCATCAAGGGATCAACATGGCGTTCAGGGCGCTGCAGTATGTTTACCTCAAAGAAAACGACCAACCCGATTCCCCAATTGCATTAACAAATGAACTTCACCAAGCTACACCTTTTCAAATGACTGGCCTCGCCTTTTGACAACATCTGAGCCCAAGACTTGTTTCTAAGAGATCCGCCCGCACCGAAGGTGCCGAGGCGTTTTTTGTTGGCGCGCGTGATTCGTAAGCAATTGCAATAGCTATTAAGCTTTAGCTTGGGGGGGGGGCATTTTTGCTCTAGAATCGTGGTTTTTCCACGTTTTTGAGAAGGTCGTGAAATCGGCTCAGTTGCCGAACTTGGGCTCAACATGGCCCAAGATGGGCCCAANTGCTCTAGAATCGTGGTTTTTCCACGTTTTTGAGAAGGTCGTGAAATCGGCTCAGTTGCCGAACTTGGGCTCAACATGGCCCAAGATGGGCCCAACATATGCCCAACATGGGCCCAACATAGGCCCAACATGGCCCAAGATGCCCCAACATAGGCCCAACATAACCCCAACATAGGCCCAACATGGCCCAAGATGCTTC
>BGPT01001607.1:103147-112807 GCA_003297045.1 Symbiodinium sp. clade C Y103 | reverse complement strand
TGGCTCGTCTTTGTCTCTTGATACTCCTACTTGCTGACGGAATGCTGCTGCTGACGTGCGGTTTCGACGTGAACTGCATATCGCTGTGGAAAAAAAAATCAACGGGTAAATCCTTCACACAATCCATCCTACTAATATTCTTAAATAACTATTCTTTAAGTATATATTCAAAGATTAAAACAAGGCTTTCTTTTTTAACTACTTAAAGATAAATTAACTAAATAAAATATATACCATTATATCATGAAAAAAGCTATAGACTATCTATTGAGTAATGATTTAGCAGAAATACCAAAAAGAGGAAGAAAAGAATTGAAATCAATAGCAATAGACAACAAGAAATTTAGATACAACAAAGACAAACCCATATCTAATGTTTTAACAAAGAAACTAGTAACAGTAAAGAAAACTAATGAATACAGAAGTTATGCTTTAAACAAGNTACAACAAAGACAAACCCATATCTAATGTTTTAACAAAGAAACTAGTAACAGTAAAGAAAACTAATGAATACAGAAGTTATGCTTTAAACAAGGCAAAATATGCTTTCAGTGAAGGAAAAATCAGAAACTTATTAACCAAACGCGCAATACAAAACAAATTTAGGGTCGGAGACATTCAATCAGCATTTAGAAGATATGCTAATTCAATAGTTTTGGAAAATAAACACTTTGAAGGTGAAAGGGGTTTAGAAATGATTGCACACCAAANAATCAGCATTTAGAAGATATGCTAATTCAATAGTTTTGGAAAATAAACACTTTGAAGGTGAAAGGGGTTTAGAAATGATTGCACACCAAAAGCAAAGACGATTGGAATTTTTGAAAAAGAACAGAAGCATGAAACTTAACATAAGAACAGAAGGATTGTTTGAAAAACCTGAATATGATGATGGAGGTAATGAAATTGGCAGTCAGGAACTTGTATATGCTCTACCATCAACACGCTTTAATATCAGTAATGAAGATGAACTACCACAAGCATTAGAAGACAGTGTTAAACAAATCTTACTACAAATACAAAATTTAGAAGCATCAGCATCAAATTTACGCTTCAAAAAGATTTTGTCAATAACTATTCACTATGACAGATATGACCCAACAAGAGCAGGGAGACATATAGAATTACCAGAATGGATTAAGTTAAAAAAGGCATGTATCAANGACAGATATGACCCAACAAGAGCAGGGAGACATATAGAATTACCAGAATGGATTAAGTTAAAAAAGGCATGTATCAACATTAAAAATAAAGACCAAAAACGCTTCAAATATTGTATTCAATCCGTAGTCTATGACAAAATAAACAAACACCACCCAGAGGAAATGTTTCACTATAACAAATTGAACGATGATATTTTGAATTGGGATGGTGTAAATTTTCCAACTGGTAATAAGGACATAGACAGATTTGAAGAAAACAATAAATTAGTTTCAATAAATGTTTTTGAACCTGATGACTGCTTGAATGATAATAAAATCATATTACATAGAGGAACTATAAATAGACATGCTAAATACGAAATAGATTTATTAAAAGTCTATGATGAAGATAATAACTATCATTATGTATTAGTAAAAAACAAATGTAGATTATTAAACTGTCAGAGCAGTAGCAACACTAATAAAAAGTTTTACTGCCACCATTGCTTAAACCCATTTCAATCAGAAANGAGCAGTAGCAACACTAATAAAAAGTTTTACTGCCACCATTGCTTAAACCCATTTCAATCAGAAAAGGTATATAAGAAACATCTTGAAAAAGGATGCATCGCATCAGAAGGACAACAAACAAAGATGCCAGATAAAGACACCTATATGGAATTTGAAAAGCATAATACTAAATTGCCTTGTCCTTTCGTAATCTATGGTGATTTTGAATGTCTAACCACTAACTCTAGTAAAGGAATAAAAGGCACATATCAGGAACATAAACCGTGCAGTTATATGTTGAATGTAGTAAGCAGGATTGATAATACATGCCAACCATACTTATACAGAGGTGAGGATTGTATGAAACATTTTGTCCAAAAGCTTACTGAAATTAAGAAAAACATATTTGAAAAAATGAATGTAAACAAATGGATGAATTAACTTACGAACAAAAGATAGAATTTAGAAATGCCACCAACTGTTCCATTTGTTGTAAGAAACTTCAAGAAGACGATACAAAAGTCCGCGACCACTGCCACTTCACAGGTAAATACAGAGGCGCAGCGCATGTAAAATGTAATCTGGATTATTCATTTAAGTTTTTTAAAACCCCTATTTGCTTTCATAATCTTAAAAACTATGACGCTCACCTAATCATCGCCAGAGCAAATGAACTAAACATAGAACTAAACCAAAACAAGAAAATAGATGTAATAGCACAAAACAGCGAAAAGTTCATAACCTTTTCATTTGGCGCTTGTCAGTTTAAAGGGAGTTTCGCTTTCTTAACTGCTTCATTACATAAGTTAATTAGATTAAATAAATATGAAGGAAATGAAAAGATAAAAGATTGGGAAACTCATTTCAGATATACAAGCACCAACCCATATATCAAATCTAAAACTGATTTGAATTTACTGACTGATAAGGGTGTATATCCCTATGACTATATGAACCCATGGGATAAATTTGACGAAACACAACTACCAAAGAAAGAAGACTTTTACAGTCAATTATATGAAGAAAACATAACTGACAAAGATTATGCCAAAGCAAATATTGTGTGGAAACATTTTAACATAAAAAATCTTGGTGAATATCATGATTTATATTTGATGACTGATGTATATTTACTGATTGATGTTTTTGAAAATTTTAAGGATATGTGCTTGAACTATTACGGATTAGACCCAGCATATTATCTCACCTTACCTAATTATTCTTGGAATGCCTTTTTGTCACTAACAGGAGTGAAACTTCAACAAATCCACATAAAGGAAATGTATGAGATGATTGAAAATGGATTAAGGGGAGGAATGACACACTGTTCCTTTAAGAAAGTAGAAGCAAACAATAAATACATGAATGAAGATTATGATAGATCTAAACCATCATCATACATAAGTTATTTAGATGCTAATAACCTTTACGGATTAGCAATGTGTAAGAAACTGCCTTATGATGATTTTAAGTGGTATTACGGCAGAATGGATCAGAAGAGGGTAATGAAATATAGTGATGATGACGACACAGGGTATATATTAGAAGTTGATTTAGATTATCCAAAAGAACTACATTTTTTACATAAAGACTATCCATTAGCACCTGAAATCATGAGTATCAGTGAGAATATGTTTTCACAAGTCCAAAAAAGATATACATAAATACTATTATGGAAAAGATGCCAGAGATGAAAAGTCAAATAAATTAGTCTTAAATGTGATGGATAAAAAGAAGTATGTCTTACATATATCAGCATTAAGGTTATATTTACAGCATGGATTAAGTCTTAGAAAAGTGCATAGGGCAATAAGTCTTAAACAAGCAAACTTCTTAAAACCATTCATTGAATTCAACACCGAAAAGAGAAAGAATGCCAAGAATGATTTTGAAAAAGACTTGTTTAAGTTAATGTATAATAGCGTATACGGCAAGACCATGGAAAATGTAAGAAAGCATGCTGATTATGAGTTGGTCCATACACCTGAACGCTTCCAACAACTGGTGAATAAACCACTATTCAAACATAGGCATATCATAAATGAAGACCTTGTAATTGTTGAAAAAGACAAAACACACCGTAGAACTAAGCAAACCTATCCATATGGGTATGTCTATTTTAAACTATTCTAAAACTCACATGTATTCGTTTTGCTATGATGTTTTGAAACCAAAATATAACAATCAAATCAAGTTGGCATATACTGACACTGATAGTTCTGTAATAAAAGTTGAGACTGATGACTTATATGAAGACTTCAAAGCAATTAATGAATACATTGATTTTAGTGATTATAATGTAGAACATCCAACTATGATAAAACCAATAAGAAGGTATTAGGGAAATTCAAGGATGAAATGAACGGTAAAATAATTACTCCCTTTATAGGATTGAAACCAAAGGCATATTGCTATAAAGTATATGGCGATGATAAAGAACATAAAAAGAGTAAAGGAGTAGTAAAGCATAAAGTGAGTAATCAGTTAAATTATAAAACTTATGAAGAGACATTAAATAGAAACTGTAAAGAAGAAATCAGTTTTGACACTATCAGAAGTAAGAACCATCAAATTTATAGCATTATTCAGACTAAATATGCTTCAAGCAACTACGACAATAAACGCTACTGGTATTCAAAATTGAAAGCCTCCCGTTTGGACATTATGCCATAAAATATCTACATAACAAAAACATGGTTTAAGATGTATGGATATAAATAGATGTAAACAGAGATGAAAACGGACAAATTAATAAGATAGTTGATGTTGTTTAAACAAATGCTACATCGATTCAACAATTGAAAAATTATGTCAAAAGAATGGCAAGACATAGAAGAGCTAATAAATCTTGTCTATGAACAATACAAACTCCCACAAACACCATCCTAACTCAATGAAATCGTTTGATGAGTTTTGTGGTGAAAATTGTAAACAAAAAATCTTATTGAAGAATACCCATGCCAAAACAGAAAGCAACCCGAAAAGAAAGAAGGTGCTGAATATATTGAAAACGATAAGAACTGTCTTAGCAAATGTATTGTTGGTGGGTCAAGAAAAAGTTTTGCGATGCCACAAGAGAGCATCACCTCGAACAGTAAAACAATATTCAAATGGAAAATATTGAAAAAGACAAAGAAGAATCAAACAACATCGTGAGAAAAAAACTAAATACAAGCAAGAAGAAACATTAGAAAAATAAAGGCAAAAAAGATGCGAAGAATTGCAGGTATAGAAGAAGGAAACAAAGAAGCAATGAGACAAACACAAAGAAAAAGATACAAAAGAGACAAAGATAACATAAATACAAAAAGAAGAGAATGGCGAAAGCAGAAGAAAGAAGAACAGCTCCTAATGAACCAATAATAATTCATGTCTATTATATCTTTTACTCATTCCATCCAATTTACAGTATTTATTTTTCATCATATCACGACCAACTAATATCACTTTGTATTTCCTTTCACTGCATTGACTTCTAGTTTCTTTCGTTGATACATAGTTGCCCTTTCCTTTATCAAATATCTTAACATAATCTCCTTCACTTATGTTTCGATATTTTCTGTTGCGCTTTTCTTTCAGTATCAAATTTGTTCTGACCTGAACTACGTTATCAAGATTGTGCGCGTTGTTTGGTGTTGTCTTGGTGCTACTGTGGATTTAGTTGTTGTATCTATTCAATGATGGCTTGAGCACTTCCACCCATGTTTGGGTCTTGTAATGCCTCAATCTGTCCCCAATCATTTTTTTGACCGGGCGTATCATGCGTCTTTGCTATTACGTGCGTTATACCTTCTTCCTTAAAAAAGGTTTGCAATTTCTTGCTGTTCAACGCTCCTTGGTCGTCGCTGTAAATCGACAAAGGCTGACCTAATACCTTGAAACACTCCATGACTGCTTTGTAAACGTCATCACCATTTTTATTCTCGATAGGGACTATGTGACACTTTTTGCTGAAAATATCCATGCATATTAAAGCCATATCGTAGTTGACTTTTGATTTCAGAACCCACGTCTCGCAGCAAACTGGTGACATCCATCAAGTCAATTTGGAATTCATACTTGGGAAACGGAGCAGTGTAGGAATTGTAGTTCTCGTAGTTTGTTGTTTGCTTGTTCGGTTGCGCCCTCATCCATGCAGATACCATATCCAAAGTTATGCCTACATCGACTTTCCTTGCGTTTTCGTATAAGTCCTTCACCGAACCGAAGCCCTCCTCCACGTCGTAAAAATTGTTTTCCAATCCTTTTTCTTTTTCCAATCTTGTCATCAAAAATACTTAGGTTATAATTTTATGATGCTTTCTTGCATCACAAAATCAAAATGAACTTACACTAAGCACCTTTGGCACTTCTTCATTTTCTTGTGCTTTGCCAAGTTTGACCTGCAGCTCATGGCAGAACCGTATATATCGCATACACACGGTTATTTCGTTTTTTCTTGGTAATATCTTTGGAAATACTTTTCGTCGTTAGGTTTTCTGTTATAGTATCCGTCGTGCTGCCTTCTCCATTCAGCATTGGTGTTATTAACGGACGAATTTGCTTTGTAGCTTTCTTCCGATGAAGATGTTTCGCTGTCGGTCAGCTCTCTCTTTCCAAAACCGTTGCAAATAAAGTCGAAGGTTTGATTAGTTATTCACATTTCAGTTCCATTGCTTACAAAGTAACAAGGCATATTGTGTATATATAGTTAGTTAAATATTTTACTATTTGTTTCAGTATTTTTGTCCTCACATCTCATACAAGTCCCTAACACAAACCCCAAAACAATTTCGACATCAAAGTTGATAGGTTTGAGCCATTTACCCTTCCAACTTCCCACCGGTTGACTTCCTTTTTAGAGCCACCCGCCTTTAAATCCCTAAATCCAAACCCTAACACGCTTTGCGTTCAAAACAGTGAAACTTGAGTTTTGTCCAAGCCAATCCAAAAACCTAACCAAGTTATCCCCCAAACTGCGCCGGTTTTCACCAAAACGGAGCCACTTCGTCCCAAAAACGGAACCTGTTCATCCCAAAAAGGGAATATGTTTTTCCCAAAAACGGATTTCACCAAAATCGGTGGCTCATTTTCCCGAAATCCGTGGCAGACGGTGACGGATTTCCCCAAAATCGATGACGGATTTCCCCAAAATCGGTGACGGATTTCCCCAAAATCGGTGACGGATTTCCTCAAAATCGGTGGCTGATTTTCCCAAAGTCTGTGGCTGATTTTCCCCAAGTCGGTCACGGTTTTCTCAAAAATCGGCGACGGGTTTCCCCAAAGCCGGTGACGGATTTCCCCAAACTCGGGGACAGATTTCGATTGCGGGGTGGGCTGGGGGTAGCCCCGTGGCTTGGACGGCACACGAATGGCCCCCCACCTCATGTACAGATTTCATTCGTTCGGGTCTGAACCCACCAATGCACTTTAAGTACTCAAGTAAATTGTCGTTAAAAACCCTGAACCCAAGGACAACCAAGAGACCCGGAAACCAACAAACCCAGAAACCAAGAAACCACGAAATCCAAAAAGCAAGACATCAAAAAAACAAGAGACCCACAAACCAAGAAACCCAGAAATCAATAAACCCAGAAATCAAGAAACCACAAGCCAAGAAACCGAAAAACCGAAATCTAGAAACCAAAGAGATCCAGAAACCACGAAACCAAAAAGCAAATAAACCGCGAAACCAAAAAATCGAGAAACCAAGAGACCCAGACACCAAGAAATCCAAAAACCAAGAGACCCAGAAACCACGAACGAAACCCAGAAACAGAACAACCGAGAAACCAAGAGACCCAGAAACCAAGAAACCCAGCAACCAAAATCCAGAAACTGGGGGATCAGAAGCGTAGAACCATGGCGCATTGCAAAATGAACGCAGCGGCTGCACGCACAAAATTTGAACACCAAGTCACAACCTTCTTGCCGCCTGGAGTCATGACCACTAGCGCGTCAAAAAAAAAAATCAAGGCTAACGCATTGTATAACGGCACCTTTCTCCCGTCGAAATATAATTTCCTTTCCATTCGTTTTGTCCAAACCGGTTGCCAACCCGCCAAGCAAGAGCGCCGCAACAAATCGACGATCATGCGCGCATGTCAACAGCGCGGACTTTTTTCACATTGTTCCACAAACGATGTTTTTTGAACGATTTTTTTCAGCCGGTCTCTCGCTACAATCTGCTGCGTATTTTTCCGACCTTATCTCCCATAGGTAGTCTATAACGTGACAGCCTTATGAAAATTGTGAATTGTAAATCGGGTTCCCGCAACACTCTTGTCCGGTTTTTGTCGCCAATTGTCCCAGATCACACTGGAACCGCCAGGAACACAGACCCCACTTCGGCGACCCCAAGAGCTACCATACGCATACACGCCACAAGTTTCGCGTGAATCCAGATCTTGATAATTTCCATCTGCTTGATAACAGGGTTGACGTGATGACGTCCCTGACGCTATGGTGCAAATGGTGCACCGCAACGTGTTGACCTGCTTCATGGTACGCTGATCACGCGGTGGGCTAAAAAAGGTTGTTACGAATGATTTGCCCTGCCTTTTATTTTCATATCGCATTGTTGAGGTTTGAACGGCATGCCGGCATGCCTCCCAATTTGATTTGAAATTGGCCGTTTTAGTGAAAAATATTACACTTTGATTTTTTCTTGCCACGGCAGAAAAGTGAGATGATTAGAAAAGTTTTTGTGTTCAGATGCTGTTGCCAGCGAACAAGGCTGTGTTTGCATGCGTTAATTTCATTGGACTATGAGTTGTGATTTTGTCATCCCTAAGATTAAGCCGCATGTCCAGCATGTCCGCTCCATGTCGAAAATTTCCACAATATGCCGGAAAAGGCATGTAAATACTTTATGTTCTGACAACCCATTTGCTTCTTGCGGCAGCGCTGGGTACGCTGGATCAAGTCGTGGTAAATTTAGGTTTGGGATTTTTTACGTGTCACGCGGCGGTCATTGCCCCCTGTTTTGTTAACAGGGTTGCAATGGGTAGTCCCACCAAAACAACGTAAATCAATCCAGCCGATCACAAATCAACAACGGCTCCTCAAAGCTAACGGCGATATAGATGATATATTGTTATTGTTTGCGTAACAACGAGAATGACCGGGCCACCGGCGGGCACACAGGATCAGCGTTCAAAGTTCAAACTGCGTACGTCCGGCTCGATCCTCTGGGGGCGATCGGTTGCCTATGTGCACGTATGCTGTGTGTGTGTGTGCGGGTGTGTGTGTGTGTGTGTGCACGTGTCTCCGTATGTGTATTTTTCGTATGTGCGTACTATATACACAGGTACGTTTGAAAAAAATTGTTGTCCCTCTTTCGGTTGGTGTTTTCCTTTTGTTTACATCTTGGTTACCAAACCAACGTCATCTTTTCTTGTTCGAAACCCAGCAATGGATCGTATCTATGCATGCATGTGTGTGTATGTGTGCACCCGTGAACGTGCCATGTATTTTTTTGTCCCTGCTTCGCGTGCTAACTTTGACCACAGAGTTGTGAGGAGTGGTCGGTTGTTATATTTTCTTCGCATTTTTTCGGCACTTTCCGTGGACTGCGTCACGAAATTTTGCCAAAAAACATACTGCTTGGTTGACACACCACTTGCTTCATGACGTTGCCCAAATCACTGAGGGCGAAGACACCAACTGATGCCGGGCCAATTGCCGCATTCGCTTGCTGTTAATTTTTTTTCCCTTCCGCGCATTGGAAGAATGTGTTGGACTCGACGCAACCCGAAGGGCAAGGTACAGTCAAACGAACCTGCGTTTCCAACGCAAAGTCATATGAGTTTGGAAACATCATGGGATTTGGACATGCTGAAGACAGAGTGTCTTGAGTCTGGAGATGTCTAGAGTAACTATATGCGGACAATGGCAATGTTGGGATTGTAGAAATTACTGTTGTCCTGGAGTTTCGCACGCGGAACAGCATTTTTTTTTGTTGGGCTGAAGGCGGAATACTTTTGAGAAGAGTTGCAAAGAGCATATTTATATAATCTTCAACTTTAGG
>BGPT01001607.1:647-100647 GCA_003297045.1 Symbiodinium sp. clade C Y103 | reverse complement strand
TATCCATCCATCTTTTCATATGTCTTTTTACCCATCCATCCATCCATCTATCTACCTATCTATTGATTTATCTGGCTATCTATTTATCTATCCATCCACCAATCCAGCCATCCATCTATATATCTATCTATTGATCTATCTGTCTACCCCACCATTTTTTCATCCATCCACCTGTCTATCTTCAGATGTAGCTATCTCCCCATCCATCCGTCCATTTTTTTCTATCCATTTATCCATCCATCAGTACCCTTCTGTCCATCTGTCCATCTGTCCATCTGTCCACCTGTCCACCTGTCCATCTGTCCCCCTATCTATCAATTTGTCTGTCCATCAGGCTATCAATTGTCGATGTATCCATCAATCCATTTTTGCGGAGCAAGCAATCCAACAATCCTTCAATCACTCAGGTAACTAATCCATCGCTCTGTGTGTCTGCTTACACATCCGGCTCGCTAGCTGCCAATGTATCTCTCCAGTTCTCCATCCGTTTATCTATGCATCTCTGCATACATGTTTGCATCATGCATCTATGTACGTACACACATGCGTCTATGGATGGTTCAATCAGCTCGTCTGGATACGGACAACATGGTTTGAAACGATCGATGGCTGCACTTTTTGATGTGCCCATTGTGAAAGCGGTATAAACAAATACATTGTGGACAATATAAATTCAGACTGCCCTGCCCTAAACGCCATCGACGATGTGTCGTACAGGCCTCAATTTCGACTCGATTGCTTCGTTTACACCAATGTGGTCACATGAATTAAGCACACCTGTGTTTCGCTTCCCCGCAGAAAGGTTTAGCCCAGTACCGAAAACGTAGGCCGCGCGAAGGAAATCACAACAGAAACGGAGGAAAGGAATTCAACGCCACGCGTTTTTTTTGCGCCGTCACGTCTTTTTTTTTAGGGTTTTCGTGATGCCTTTTGAAACACAATGTTTCCTCACATAATGGTTGATATGTGAAAGGAAGACTCGCACATCAAAAACACTATTGTTGCAATAGATTTGGGGATTGGTGGACAGGGATTACCTGCGCAAATTGGATCTAAAAAAATGCGACAGCTGTTCCGAAGACTTGCTGTTCTTCATGGATTTTTTTTTAATGTGTTTGTAATGAAGTAGTCTACAAGTGGAATGTACATATGCACACAATGTTGCGGCGGTCAAGGTTGAAATGTTTGCCTGAAATTGTTTCGAATCCCGTTCGACAATTTGCAAAGCATGTTTCGAGTTTGACCCGCCTTCATCGACCATGTGGATGCCATGCCACTAATTGGAACATGAAAATCGCACATGTTTATGCAGTTGGACAGCTTTTGCAGTCTGGTTCCTCTTGAAAATGACACATTTTAGTGGAAAGACAGGGGCAGGATTCAGTTGTCCTAACCCATTTGGAACCATTGTTTGCAATTTTTATTACATCAGGACATCTTACATCTTCACATCTCACATCTGCAGATCCCAAAATTTTCACATCTTACCTCGGCATACCTCACAGCGGCACATCTTACAGCTGCACATGTTACATTTTCGCATCTTACATTATCCCATTTTACATCTGCACCCGATCAGTTGCTACATTGTTGTTACCCATTTCTTTTGTCAATGTCATGTAAATAACATTCGGTAACATTCGTATTACATTGACCTGATGCTTACATCTGATTCACTTGTTCATCTTCGCTCTCGGGCCATCCGTCGTCGAGTTGCCACTGTAAAAATGGGGAGCCTCAAGTGGAGCTTTCGTTCTGACTTGCATAACATGACTACAACTGCACAATGGCCTGCTTTGGTGCCAAGGAAAAATCAACTCACGTGGTTGAAGCTACACTACGTGAATTTCATCACTGGAACACTGGGCAAACAGTATGATTTCGACAACGCCATGAACTGTGGCCTTTATTTCGTTAAAAAAAAACATGCCAAGTTTTCCACAGTTGATTTTTTTGAACGCGGATATTTTCTCCCCGACACATATTTTCATTTTCACCGTCTTTGCAAACACCCGGCGTCTGCAACCAAACTGAGGACACGTGTTCAGAACCATATTTAATTTTTGTGCCACAACCAGGGACAATTTTGCCCAGAACCGAAAAATAAACCGTCTTCAGAATGTAGTGCAAATGCGTTTAGCAACCGGATTCTTAGCAATTACAATGGAAGCCGATTCCACCAACCCCCAACGCATTTAACTGTCTTCAAAGGCATTGGGGAGCCTCAACCCGCCAGCGCTGAACCACTGGCACAACAACGACTTCCCTGCGGGATACAGATACGGTCTCCAGGCGAGATGTGAGCAAGAACAACGAAAAACAAACTGTTTCAACTCAATGACAGCGTTCGATACTTGAATGATGAAACCAACTTCCACACATCCACAACATTCATGACACGACGCGACGATATTTGTCAAATAAAACTACAGCAGGGAATTTCATACTGTCACTAAACGCAACTCCAAGACCGCGGATGCGAATATTGTTTTACTAGGAAACCAATCACATCACCCGAACAGTTCCCACAAGCAGCGGTTACAAGTGGGCTGAAGAAATTTGAGTGTCTTAATTTGTCAACCATGCTGATGCGTTGCAAGAAATGACAAGCAGCTGGCGCAACTTTTCAAGCACAGGGGAAGCCACGATTCGTCCGGACGGCTGGGTTAGGCAAATGTCTGAAGGATGAACTCGAAGAGGAAATTGGAGCAAATGCGATCAAGGTTGCACTGAAGTCTGAAAAACTGGGTGGTAGAGGGTGGGCGTTTTTCAGCCTGAAGTGCAAAAGGCTACCCACCTCTACCCACCCTTGAATGACAACTGCAGTGGAATATCAAGATCAATGCAACGCCCACAACACTCGCATCGTCAACCATGCTGATGCGTTGCAAGAAATGACAAGCAGCTGGCGCAACTTTTCAAGCACAGGGGAAGCCACGATTCGTCCTCCCCCATTTTTCATCGTGCTTCACTTGTGACTTGAAGCAACGCAAAGATGGTTTGTAGTTTCTCAATTGCCTTTGCAGAAACATCAATGCCTGGAGGAAGGAGTTCATGGGCTTGACTGCGAGAAGGAAAATCACTAATGTTCGCTTCAGTTGGAACCCTTGCATACCAAGACCGTATACCGTTCCTGGCTTCCAGTTGAAGTTGAAACTCCATCAACCCTTGGCCCACAACTCCAGAGGCACTTGCACGAATCAAAGAAAAACGCACACCATCATTGTCTCCAAAGAAAACATGCAGATCCTCACTCTCTTCTTCACACCATAATGCGGTTGCAAGAACTGCTGCTAGCAATTCCATCTCGTATATTATTGTCCCTTTGTCAGCCGCACCTAACAAACGACAAGAGTCCGCATTCATGGCTATGCCAAACCATGCCACCACTTCTCCAGCAAAGTTCACAAGAACACCTCCCAAGCCACCTGTCTGCAACTCAGGATCAAAGCTTGCGTCTGTGTAAATGAACCACTGCTGGCATGGCACGGCAGAAACAACACGGGGCTTGGAAGTCATCAAACGTTCTGACATCGCTTTGAGAGAACCCTTCAAGCTTGCATCCAAGTACCTACTTGCACCATATGCATGATCCACCAGATGTTTAAGAACCAACTTGCCCAGACGCCCATGCAGAAAGCTATCTGCAAAGCCCAAGCGTCCTCGTAAGGAAAGCGTTTCTTGTTTATCCATCCAGCCTCGCTCAAGTGCATTTGCTATCTGTTTCACAAGCTCATCACGCCTTGACTGCGTGTTGCAAACCACCAAAAGACCCTGCTCAGATCTGCTGAAATCGAACTGCACCCCCAACGCAGCACAAACGTTGGAGAAAGTAGTAGACTTCTTTCCATCCTGCGCAAACACCCAACCTGTCAAAAGGAAAACAAGCTCCATGCTGTTTTTTGCAGACTCCAACATGCTAGGCTTGGACGCCAGGATGAAATCATCGTAGAAGTTGGTGCTAAGCAGGTAAAGGCCTTTTGTAATTAGGCAATACAACATTCTTGCCAGACGCAGAAAGCAGTATACGCTATGTGTAGCCCCAAAAGGCATGGTCTTCAAGCGATACAGCTGGGTCTCACCTATCTCGTGGTTGTAAACACTGAAGTAAGCAAACTTGTAGTGAGAGGGCTTGATAGGTACCTGACGATAAGCACTTTTGAGATCATATGTCTTTGCAAGAAGGTCGCACTCCTTGCCAGCAAGACCGGACGCCATGAAATAGGACTTCACCATGGCGCAAAAAGTGTCTATCATGTGCAGGTCCAGTTTGTTGTGTATCTCACAGCTATCGTTCACTCCAGATATGCTGAAGTCGTCAATCATTCTGACCTTGGCGCCTTGAACTAAAGGAAACCTTCTGGAAACTGTTGCGCCTTCCTCCAAGTCAGACAAGCTGTAGGGGCCATCCGCCCAACCTTTGTCAAGCTCAAGCCTGGTCTCCGCAAGAAGCTGGGCATCTATCTCAGGATCGCCTGAGCTCTTAGTCATGCGAATCACGGCCTCATTCATCTTGCCCGCATTGGCTTCCAATTGCTCCAAAGTGGCCAAACAAGGTTTGTATTGAGACTCAAAGGAGGCTGAAGCTTCAACCTCCCCAGCAAGTGTTGCCCCTTCCCTCAAAAGGTTCAGGGCGCTTATGTCCTCAAAGCCAACGTCAGCTAACATCTCCTCTGTCAAAAGGAGCTTTTTCCCTTTGGTGAGCCTGGCAACCTCTGCATGCCTCTGACTGGCATGAACCTTCTCTTCCTCCTCCAACTCTTTTGATCTCTTGACCCACCTTCGACACCAGGCAATTCTGTAAGCCGCCATCTGTTGGTCTGTCCACTCCACCGTTTTCTCAACCGCAACAGCTAACTCACGAGGAACTCCGCTATCTCGCAAAAAGGGGTGGCCAGCTTTGCACGCCTGTTCAATGAAATCACCATAAGACCAAGGCAAGCCAAAAGCAACCTCAAAATTGAACAACACAGCCTGCTGACTGTCAGACTCTTGAAACTTCCTCTTCCCTGACAGATTCTGCATGATCTGCCCCTCCTCTACCCCCAAATGAACTGGGGCAGAGAGTGCTGCGAAACGAAGAAATCTGCTGTATTTTGGGACTGTTACTGGAAGTTTGGCTTTTGTGTGGAGCACCACATCATGCGGCAGCTTTGACATCAATGAACATGGAATGTCGGTCAGGGCAGAAACAAGAAAAACTGCAACTGAGTTGAAGTCTGAAACTATTGGTGGTATCTTGGAGGGCTTTGGCTGTCCACCTGCACTGATCTGAGAATTCTGAGCTGCCTGCAGAGGATTGGTGTCATCCATGAGGGACGTGGCTTTGAGCTTCAAACCACGTGTCGCTGCGAAGTCCAGCACCAAAGTTACCAAAGCTACACACATCTTACGGGTATATCTTGACTCTAAAGAAGTTGCCCAAACTCTTCTACCGTCTTGGTCCTTTGCAAATCCCCACGGCTCATGGGTGTGTTGTCCATCGCAAGGGATGTTCAAGCTCATCACTCCAGGAAAATTGCCTATTATACGCGTCCATTTGTCTCTAGTTCCCCCAAGCATGCAAACTTGAAAGTCGCCGCAATACACATCGACTGTCAGCAAAAGATGCAAAACCCAACACGTAAGCCAGAAGTAGCTTCCACGTGGATTCTCCATGGTGACCAAAGTGCCTGAGGCACACGCCAAAAGAAAAATTTTGCAAGAGTACTCAAATAACTCATTTGCGATCCTCACACGTTCTGCATCACTTGGTGATAAGGTACTCAACCCTTCAGGTTCAGCATCGCTGCGCAGCGGTTTCGGATCGTTGGGAAACTTGCGGATGTTTCTTGCCTTTGAGGCTGTTCCGCAAACAGGTGCTATATGCACCCACAAAAGCATAGGTGACTGCAGCCATCGCTCTAACAAGGACTGGTGCTGTTTGTTGCAAAGATCAAGTTGTAGGATCGTGCAGCGAGAAGACTTCTTTCGTATCTTATCCACCGCAATAGAAGAGCTCAAGCCTGCCTGTTTGGCAGTAGCACAAAGTATTGCGATACCTGCAAAGATCTCTATCATGAAGCATTGTTCAACTGAAACACCATTCCAATCTTTGTAGTCAATGGCTGCAGGTGCATGTCACTTGGCACCATGTTGCTGCAACGAATGATCAGCTCCGCAACGGGGTTCCGCACACACATGATATCCTTTGGAACATCGCTGACCAGGCTTGACTCCTTTCTCTGAACATCCTGACTTGCAATTGTACCCAAAGCAGATTGGATCCCCAGAAGCTGTCTTGTACCACTTGCCTCTGAGCTCCTGTGGAACAGGAGGAGATTTTCCTTTTCCACGGCCTTTCACATTCGACCCCTTGCCTTTGGGTGCACTGCCCGCCGCATATGGCTGACTTCGCCAGGAGCTTGACACATTGGGTGCTGCTGGAGAATGAACTGGCTTTGCTGTTGGTGCCAAGTACAAAGCAATCAAAGGATCACTACGGAGCCCAAGCAAGGCTTCACCCAGCGGGTACGTACCATCATCTTTCTGTCGAATCGAAGGCAAAGTTGAGGCTAAACGCGAGAAGGCCGCTTTGTCACACTGAAGCAATAAACTTGGTCTGGTGTATCCAGGGGGAGCATCTCTGTGTAATGCTTCAAAAAGGAAAGTCTCCCATTCCGTATGCTGGCTGTACGACATCAACTTCGAAAATTGAAATGTCAGCCCACGCCTCACCATGGCATAGTGAACCTTAATCTCTGAGTCTGTAGCACTTTGGAGCTTCTCGTCAACGTTCTTCATCACCAAAGAGCCACGTTCAAGCGTCAACTCACGGTTTTTTGTTGTTCCCTGAGCCTCAAGAGTCCTTGAGACACAACTTGCCAGATCCAAGTACTTCAAACTGTTAGCTTCATACATGCTGCACGCACGGTCCAGCAAACTGTGAGCAGGTTCGTGTTCACCAGTCACACTCAAGCCAGTCAAACCATGTGAGTGCTTCCATGCGGGTCTGACGTTCTGCAAAGGGGATCTTTCTGGGAACTGTCTCTTCTGATCTGTCTACGGCCTGTCTCAAAGTTGCTGTCAAATAAGTCTGCGCCTCAAAAGCAGCTCGTTTAATGCATGATGTCTCCTGAAGTGTCGGGGCCCTGCCAAGCATGTTCTGCACAAGCTGTTCAACGCTATTGTCTTGTATGGGTTGGCCCGGTTGGCCTACTGCAAATGCCAACTGACCCAAGGTCTTGATACCATGCCTTTTCAGGCTGTCAATGAAGCCAGTGCTTAGGCCTACATCCTTCAACTGACTTTCGAACTGTGCAGAGCTGTCAATCAATGAAGTCATGGCACAGTCCAACACGCAAGGGGTTATGCAAAGAAAAACATGTCACGTGATGCAAAACTCTCAAAAAATCTGACAAGCAAAACCTAGGCTTAGGCTCCAGCAGACTTGATCACAACTCCAATGAAGAAAAACTTGTTTGACAAAATTTCAAAATGTGTCTCTTGCTTGACATCACCACTTCTGCGTTGCTACACTCTTGCAACTGAGCCAAGTGCAAAAATGAAATGATTATTAAACATGCCAACAACTCCACTCATGCCTTTGCACGTACCTCCCTTTGGAGTCACTCTTGAGATTGCAGCTTTCTGCTTGACATCACAACTCTCACTTGGCTCAAACAACATGGCAGCTGTCTGCCTAAAACTTTTACCGCTTTCGGTCACGTCGCCCCTTTGGGCTGCCTTACAAGCCCTCTGGTTTGCCCTTTGGCACAGACTCAGCTGGTTCTGAGGTTCGGGCTCGCTTGATGAAACTGTCCAAGGAATGAGTCAATTGATTCACACTCCTGATACGGTCACAATCCTTTGGAAAGCAACGCAAACACTTGGGATGTTTGAAGTGAAACTTACGCTCCAACTTTCTGTAATTGCTGCTCATTGTAAGTTTGCAGCTAGACACTGTCTCTCCAAGCTTGCAGCCATGAACTATGCCGCTCTTCAAGTGCTTGTAGTAATCCATGGCCTCAGGAACATGTTCCACATACCTGACAGGTTGGTCCTTTGACAGAGTCTCGGTTGAGGAGCTCTCCGATTCTGAACTTGAACTGCTGCTGTCACTCCCACTTGAGGACTCGATTTCAACAACACCAGAACACACAACTTCGACTGGAAAAAGTGACGGTCGGTCTGCGGCATCTTCTAGCATCTTGTTGTCAAGCTCCTCTTCCTTGACACTCTGAAGCTCTTCGATCTCAACTGCTTCTTCCAAGGCTTCCTTCACCACAGCACTGTCAGAAGCCAATGCACCACTGGTCGGAACAGCATCTGCCTGCTGTACAACAGGCAGAGGTGTTCGTGCAGCTGGCACTGGAGTGACTGCTGCAGGAGTACTTATGATGCCATACTCACGCATGGCCTCGTCCTCAAAGGCGCCACCTGATCTGATGCGCCTAAGGATCATTTCCAGTTTTCGCAGGGCTCTGATTTGTAATTGCCTGCTATACACCACTTCTGATCCGTTCAAAGCACTGCAATGGTGCCCCAAGACAGACCTGGACTCACGGTCCAGGCCTGCCTTGGCGCACCATCCAAGGATGGTCGCCTTCATTGAGTGGCTCCTGAAAGTATCAGCATGTGTACATCCATGTAAGAGACCTCTGAGCCAGGCCGCCGCTTCTGAGGTTGTAAGCGGACGTGCACAAAACGTCCCGTCCAATCGTGGCGCCGGCAGCAAGGGACCTAAAGGTTCCTTTCGGAAATCAAGACCTGCAGCCTGGTATGTGTCCAAGAAAGTCTGCATCCAGTTGTCTGTAACAACACCGTTCCAAGGCACCACAATAGGCAGAAACTGTTGCCTACGAATGCCCACCGACGCAATTTTGTGCTCAGCTGTGTACAAGGTCAAGTACTCACCAATTTCAATGTGCACCCTTTCAACAAAGCGCACATCCGACCAACGTGCCCTGCCATACGTGCAGAGAAGAAAGCATCCTGCGCCCAACTTGTCAATCAAGTTTGCATCACTGCCTAGAATTTCATGGAGACGCCTTAGGTGTTCCAATTCCATCCCAGGGGCTTGACGGGACGGTCCCATTGCCTGCCTCTCAATTGCTGCAAAGCCCAAAAGTCTTTTTGACCCCAAAATGGAATCTGTTCCAGTCAAGTCCAAAGTGAATTTTGCAAACCTGACCGTTTCAAGGAATGACGATGGCACCGTGTAACCCTTGGCCATGCTCTGACGCTGCTGTTTCAACCAAAGGAAGTAGTGCCATACCATGACTTCATCAAGAGGAAAAGGCCTAGACTTTGACTCGGTTGCCATGCCCTGTTTCTCAAACCAGCTCACAAACTTCCGGAAAGCACTGGATCTTTTAAGCAACGTAGATGGACTCTTCACACCAAAGCATGCCTTGAGAACTGTAAAAGCCTCTGTCCCTGAACTGTCACGCTGTAAGGCCTCTACCAGTTGTGGTCCAACACCAGATGCACTCCAGTCAATTGAGAGCAAGTTCAACCATTGACCACATGCAAGCTCCAACTGTTGTGACTTACCATCAAAGTAGCTCAAATCCTGTAGACTCTTCACAGCATGGACGTACTTAGCTTCATCCGGCATCAGAAAACGATTGATTTGCTGTTGCATGGTATCTGAGGCACTTGCAGGGGCATCTTGTTCGATCTCTGCTTAACCAGGACATCGAGGCAGGGGATCTTGATTAAAATTGAATATCTCACCCAACACTCCAGTCTCCCAAGGCAGCAAAAGCATGGGGCTAGTTTGCCTGTACTCTGCAAAACTGTTAGCAACCATCTCACTCCAAACTTGCCGTGAAGTTACAGCGCCTGGTTGTTGCACTGGTTCCTCACGCGCTTCTGAGTCTAAGGGCTCGACAATCTCGACAGAGTCAACACTTGCGGTCTCATGACAGTCTGACTGAAAGGGTTCAGACCGTTCAGCGTCTGTGAATGTATCAGGCCAATTGACATCAGGCCATTGCACCAGGTTTGAGTCACTGAAGCTATCACCAAACAACTGTTCACCTACTGAGTCTCCAGCAATGTCGACACCAGCACTCACCTCTTGCTGTGTTTCACCTCCCTCATGGAGATAAGGCTCCGGCAATCTGATGTCCCTTCTGAAGACAGGTGCAGTATCTAACAAGTCAAGTGCTCTAAAAGGAATCTCAGCCTCAACATCAAAGGATTCAGTTTGGTTTCCTCCAGTGACCTCTGCAACGCTAGGACTGTAAGAACCATCACGTTTCTCTCTGTCCTCCATGGCTCAACCTAGCAACTAACGGAAATCCCCCAGTGCCGTTTTTCAGCCTGAAGTGCAAAAGGCTACCCACCTCTACCCACCCTTGAATGACAACTGCAGTGGAATATCAAGATCAATGCAACGCCCACAACACTCTGATAAGACATCAAAAACATAATTGGGTTATTTCAGCAACCGTTGCGTTTCGTGACCGGAAGCCGGTGGCATTAAGTTCAATTTTTGCTGCTGTATACTGTGTGAGGACGATTACTTTCCAGTCGTTGCATTCAATATTACAAGGGCAAATGGTTCGGGTTGCCATGTTCATATTGTTGCTACCGGAGACCGAAAAGGGACTGCCCGCAAGGCATGCCAGCCTCACGCATTTACACAAGTAGTTCTGGTTCGCATCCCGCCGTTTCAAGGTCAATGACTGGTCCATTACACCAAGAAGGGTGTGTCACGCACACGGCTGTTTGTGGCCGTATCATGTCTCGGACCGCATCTGTTTTATGTTTGCATCTATATTCGATCACACTACAACCCAAAAACCAAGCGCGTTGCGCGTGGTTCATGTCGAAATGCACCATGTTTTGTTGCAATGACGTCTGGACTTCCATGTTCAAAAATATATTACATCACCATCAATACTGTTTGGAACAATGTTTTAGCACAACACCATGAAAACGTGGCCAAGCACTTAAACTAAAACTAGACGACAGTGTGGCCCGAAAGAAAGGTAAGTGACAGTAAGAGGGAATAGATGAAGAGAGGATGGAAAACAAGATATGAGGCTGACGGGTGATGAATGATGATGAAAGGTAATAACTGATAAATGAAACGGTCAATGCATGATGGTTGATGAAAAACAAAGACTGATTGATGTTTTGACGAACGGATGCGTTTAAACAAACAATTTTTGTCACTGGGAAGTTTTTACACAGAGAAGTTTTTTCCACTGAGCCCTTTTTACAGACAGAGGTCCTTACACAGAGGGATTTTTACACACATATTTTTTTTTCACAGAGGAGTTTTACACAAAGCAGACGCGTTTACGCACAGGAGCCTTCTCACACGAGGTTTTTTACAAATAGAAGATTTTACACAGAAGAGTTTTTACGCAAAGACGCGTTTACACACAGTAGTTTTTACACACAGAATAGTTCTTACACACAGAAATTTTTACGCAGAGAAGGTTATAAGTTATATCCACACAAAAGTTTTTATATACGAGAGTCTTTCCACTGAAAAAAATCTACCCACAGACCCGTTTACACAGAAGTCTTTACACAGAAGAGCCTTTACACCGAGAAGTCTTTGCGCACAGGAATTTTTTACACACAGAGGCGTTTACACAGACGGGTTTATACACCTAAGTTTTTACACAGGGGAGTCTTTACAGAGAAAAGTCTTTACCCACAAATGTTTTTACCCAGAGAAGTCTTGGCACAGAAGAGTTTTTAGACAGACGTTTTTACATACAGACGCTTTTACTGCAAAAGCCGAGATGGTAGTGGTCAGCGTGTATTGGGCTCACTTAGTTCCTAACTCCCGCAAGTTCACAGTAGCCACAGTCAGCGGCGCCTTTTTCCTTGAGCGCACGGCTAGGTGCAAAAAGGGGCTGCGGTCATGAACTCATGTCATGCCATCTCTACCCTAACTGCATGCCTGTTTCCTCGGTTTTACCCTCTGCAGTTTGCCGCCCTCCTTAGAGTGGCATGGCTCACTGCTTTTGGGTCTCTTGGTGAGACGGCTAAACCTTTTCTGGCTAGCTGTGGCCAGGGAAAGGGCTGCCGCTGTAGCCACGAGGGCTGTCGCCTCCGATCCCCAGAAATTGGTTCTCGGCATCACGCCACTGCTGGAGCTCATTGGGGCTCATCCCATCGAAGGGATCTGGCGGATCCTCCCGCGCGGTGGCGGGCTCGCCAGCAAAGAGCTCCGTGCCGAGCCTGGAGATCGGCGGNCTCATCCCATCGAAGGGATCTGGCGGATCCTCCCGCGCGGTGGCGGGCTCGCCAGCAAAGAGCTCCGTGCCGAGCCTGGAGATCGGCGGTGCTTCCCGCCCAGGCGGTGCTTCCCGCTCCTTGGCGGGGCTATCCGCACTGTGCGAGGGTGACTCTTCTTGGCTTGACTCTGGGTCTTCTCCATGAATCAGCCTTTCCTCGCGCCTGCGCCACTCGATCAGCTCTTGGAGGGTCATATTGCTTTCGGCCCCTCTCTGTACCCACTGCTCCTCTGACCAGCGCTCTATGCGACTAGGAGTTAATTCTTCCTCCTNCAGCTCTTGGAGGGTCATATTGCTTTCGGCCCCTCTCTGTACCCACTGCTCCTCTGACCAGCGCTCTATGCGACTAGGAGTTAATTCTTCCTCCTGCCGCGGGGTTGCCGCCGGTTGAGGCTGCGGGGCTTCCGCGGAACCTGGCCGCGGGGCTGCCGCTGGCGCAATCACCGTCTGACTGATNTGCCGCCGGTTGAGGCTGCGGGGCTTCCGCGGAACCTGGCCGCGGGGCTGCCGCTGGCGCAATCACCGTCTGACTGATGTTCAGTCGTCGACCATCACGTATGCGGTGATATTGAGGCGCACAGTTGCGTCCCCCAGTTGAAGTCGGACTTCAGTCCCTTCAACCGGTTCTTGTTGCTCTTCGCCTTGAGGCGGGAACAACCAATTGGTGATCAGCCTTCCTGGCTGATACAGCATCACATAGATGGCTATCAAGCCAATGAATGCGAGAATGTACAGGACAGTTGGATTAATCCATTGGGTCACTCGTCCCTGCGCTCGCACTGCGGTGATCTGACTGAAAATCACCAACAACTTGATGTAGTTTACACTGCCCTTGATGCTCAAGGCGGTGCTGCCCGCTCGGTCCTTCCTATTGGCAATCCATGCGACGCTTGCTGGGACTGGAGTCTTCCAGGCATGCTGCTTGGTGACCGTTGAGACCTTGACGGAGATGCGCTTTGGTGAGGATAGCACATCTTCTCCGTCGCGAGCTTCCATACATACCCAGTCCAGGTAAGGCTTGTTTGACCTCAGTTCCTGACTTGGGATGTTTTGTCAGAAAATTTGCACAGTTGAGCGTCCCTTTGACTTTGCCCAACGCAAGTTGCTTTGACTGGATCGCTCCCTGCACATAAAACTCACAGACTTCCAGGTGCCTCAGTTTGGCTCCTGGCCCTATGCGTTTCGCTGCCTGCATGNTGAGCTATCGGTCCATAGGCGGGGCTTCCCGCACAGTTGGCCAAAGTCTAAGGTGACGAGATCACGCAAGTATATTGCTTCTCTGGCTGCTCGGGATACGCCTCTCAATTCTGCATCTGGGCTGCTCGTAGCTGGCAGTCCGGGTTGCGTCTGAGTTGCGCAAGCAACCACAGCTCCACAGACTACTGCCACATGACAGTCGGTGCTCCTTCTGCTTTCGAGACACCCTGCCCAGTCTGAGTCAGAATATAGTTCGATNACAGCCTTCATGTCACATTGCCTCGGCTGCGACATGTGCCTTGCTGCCTCCTTTACAGCATATTGGATGTCTCTGCGATCCAAGCTCAAGTAGATCGCAGATCCTACTGAGCTGCGATAGCGTTTTGTTTCTTCTTCGGACAGGGGATCTGTCTCCAGGAGATTCAATTGTTTGGACGGAACCTCACTCCTGTCACGCGCGGAGATACCCGCTGCGGAGATCACGGCTTGCCTGTGTTTTTCGTCTGGCATGGTGAGGATTGCGTCCTCAGTACGCACTTTTGTGCGTCCCAGATATTCCACAGCCGTTCCCTCCTTTTCAAATTCTCCCGCCTGCACTTCGCAGTGTCGCGGTAGTTCCTGCTCAAAGAGATGTGCCAGGGCCTCTGAAGGTCCTGCTGCGCGGATGTCGTCCACATGGTGNGTAGTTCCTGCTCAAAGAGATGTGCCAGGGCCTCTGAAGGTCCTGCTGCGCGGATGTCGTCCACATGGTGCAGCAGTACGATGCCTGTCTTTGTGCACCAGAAGATGCACGGGTCTTTCTGCCCTCGGACAAAGGCATACCGCTGCGGGTCTACCCGCGAGCACACGATCTCTTCTAGCTCGTTTCTGTACACTGATCCGGCCGTCCTTCGACCGTACAGGTTTCCATCCAGCCGGAAACATATTTCCTTAAACCGATCTTTGTACCACTCCCAGTCAGCTGGGTTGACTTCTTCGAGCCATTCAAGGAATAGCTCCCACCATTCGATGGGTGCACGGACATAGACCGGTTTGCCTTGTGCAGCACCCCGGTCCTTTCCTATGAGAAAGGCTGCTACTATGTCCAGGCTCCTCGTGTAGAACTTAAGTTCATAAGTGCATATACCTCCAGGAGATTGTGTGACTCAGGTGTCGGTGTTGGTACGAACACATCTAGTTCGGCTTCTTGCTCCTGGGTGTACCGTGCTTTGACGTCAGCGCATGTGAAGCGCGACTTGTATGTTCCACGCGAACATTTGTCTACCCATTTGTGTCCAAAAAGCTGCGATCCCTGGGGCACGTCTTTTCTATGGATANAAGCGCGACTTGTATGTTCCACGCGAACATTTGTCTACCCATTTGTGTCCAAAAAGCTGCGATCCCTGGGGCACGTCTTTTCTATGGATAGGAGTGAAAGCTCCACGTTCCCATAGTTTGCGCAGTTGCGCCTTTCTGGCTTTCGTCACTTCCTCAGGGTCGAGCATCTGATCGACGAACTCGGTCACATTGGAGATTCGCTGAGTCGCCGTTGGGTTATTCGGTTCTTCTGAATTTCCCCATTGCTGGGTTTTCTACCAGATTTATTGCTAAACGTTGACCCCTCACTCGCAAAGAGAGACCCCTTATTTCCAAACTCCGCATAAAACCGTTGACCCTAACACGTCGAAACCCTCGCATCGTCTCGTCGTAAACAAATCTCGCCTTTCGCAAAATAAAAATANCTTATTTCCAAACTCCGCATAAAACCGTTGACCCTAACACGTCGAAACCCTCGCATCGTCTCGTCGTAAACAAATCTCGCCTTTCGCAAAATAAAAATAATCGCCAATCACTCGTGAAAATTCGAAAACGCGCCACTCAAAAAACCACATGCCACAAAATCACAGATGCGCTCATCCCAGTTCTTTTTTCCTAGCAAGATGGAGGAAGTCCATGGCCCTCTTTAGNAACGCGCCACTCAAAAAACCACATGCCACAAAATCACAGATGCGCTCATCCCAGTTCTTTTTTCCTAGCAAGATGGAGGAAGTCCATGGCCCTCTTTAGGGGCCAAAACAAGCAAGTAGAAGGCGTAAGGTGTACATCACCCAGCCAGAGAGAAAGTACACGCTCTCGTGCACACAACGGATACACGCGTTCGTGTAAAAGAAAGAGTAAGGGGGGGTGGGGGGCTCAAAAAGAAAACTGACGTATCTCGAAAGAAACGTGGGGAACCCAACCCACCCTCCCAGTGGAGGCGTTGAACTGATAACGGCCACCATCAACATATAATTCATGTGCACCTGTGTGACATGAACTCAAATGAGGTTTTCCACAAAAACCACTCATGAAAGAAGAGGGTAAAACCAGAGTAGAACAGACTGTTTACACATGAACCCAGAGTTCAAAACAGTCAACAACAAACAGAGGAGATTCACAGCACAGGAAACCAAGGTTTGCGTTCAAAGCCAGGTTTGAAGTGCACACAGGTTTAACCCTCAGAATAAAGGAGCATGCACACACGCTCGCAAACGCAGAGTGCAAACTGCACACGCGTAACTAACTACGCTCAAAGACGCGAAGGAGGACGCAAAAAGGCAGGAGCGAGGGGAGACAGAAAACGCAGGGCCAACTAGAAGCTGCACTCAGCTTCTTTTTACGCTGCGCGGGAAATAAAGTTACATCAGCTCGCTGAGTCGCAACAAACACAACACGCACCACAGAACCCTTAGGCCCGCAGCGTGTCAGATGAATGTCATTGCACCACTCGTGGATGCCGCAAACGAAAATCAACGCCAAATGTTGAGGTTTACAAATTTTGGAACTCACGAAACTAGACGACGGATGGCCCGAGAGCGAAGAGAAGTATAGTGAGATATGTAATTGTGAAGATCGTATAACATGAAATATATAGAGAGAGGAATACATGNAGAAGTATAGTGAGATATGTAATTGTGAAGATCGTATAACATGAAATATATAGAGAGAGGAATACATGAAGATGTCTCAAAGAAAGAAGATGTGAATGGATAAAATGCACAAAAAAAGAGATTGATGAGTATGTGAAGATGTGAGGATGTGAAGATGTGAAGATGCGTGATGTGAGGGGATGAAGATGTGAGCTTTTGAAGGTGTGAGGATGTGGTGAGATAAAGATGTGAAGATGTGAAGATGTGATGATGTGAAGATGGGGAGATGTGCAGAGAGAAAGAAGACGTCCCAGACACTTTTGCAAGCTTTTGCTCAGAAACGCNGATGTGAAGATGTGAAGATGTGATGATGTGAAGATGGGGAGATGTGCAGAGAGAAAGAAGACGTCCCAGACACTTTTGCAAGCTTTTGCTCAGAAACGCTTTTAGACACAGACTCTTTTACAGACAAACGCTTCTACACACAAGCGCTTTTACACAGAAGCTTTTACACACAAACACTTTTACGCACAAACACTTTTACACACAGACCCTTTTACACACAGACACTTTTACATACAGACGCTTTTACACACACAGACGGTTTTACACACAGACGCTTGTACANGCTGAACCAAGGAAGAATGAAGAACTTGTCAAGGGCTGTAGCTGTCAAAGCACAAATAATAGTAATGGGCATCGAGTCCGCATACCCTTTGATGAGCGAGTATTTTGCTCCATCGTTATCCAAGTACACCATGAGCTGCGCGGACGAAACTCTATCGCCCCAGAGCAGCAAAGAGATTGCAACTGTCAAAGTTTCAAGCTCACCAATTATGGTCTTGCGACCCTCACTCAAGAAAATAGAAAGCCTGCTCGTGCTGACCATCAAGCTAAACCATTCGAGGATACGACCATCCTCTGAGACCAAGACCGCGCCGAATCCAGCGCCTTTTTCCAGGCTGAAACTTGCATCAGTAAACAAATAAAAAGTGCTCAACATTTTGCAAGTCAGGGTCCTTGGACCACCAGTAAGGATACGCTGTTTCAGGAGTTGCAGGGACTCTACAAGCCTCTCGGAGAGGTGTGCAGAAAATGGAAGGAAGTAAGCATGCTTGGTTATGTTCTGTAAAGCAACCTTTCCCAGTCTTCCGAAGACGAACGAATCGCAAAATGCTAAGCGTCCCCTCAGAGTAAGGGCATCCTTCTTGCTCAAAGATCCTTGCTCTATCACATCTTCCAAAAGAGACACCGTGTCCCTAACTCGCTTCTCAGTGTTGCAAACCTGTAGAGTCCCTATGGTAGTCATTGACAAATCAAACTGTACCCCCAGCGCAGCAACCAGGTTGGTGAAGTCGTCGCTCTTCGGGCCCTCCCTGTCAAATTGCCAACCCAGAATGTCCAACATCAGCGACAATGCTGACTGAGTGTCGCTGCTCAAACTAGGGGGGACAAATGAAACAAAGTCGTCGAAATAACATGACAAAGGCATTACCAAACATTTCGCAGCGACCCACTGTAAGAATCTAGCACAACGTATAAATGCGTTCACTGCCGATCTCGAACCGAACGGCAAAGCCACTTGCTGAAATAAGGAGGCCACCTTCAGAGTGGGATTGAACACAGACAAATATGAATGTGCAAGCGAATCATCAGCCACAGCTAGCTGACGATATGCCGAGGCTAGATCCAAAGAACGGCCCAGCAACTGGGTAGGCCTGCCAGCATCACCAAGACACCTCATGAGAAACACTGCCAGACTGCAAATAACATCTGGCCCATCCACTGTCGCCTGCTCATATGTACTGACAGTAGCATTCACTTGACTCTGAGACAAGTCATCAATTGGCCTCACCTTACCAGATTGAGCAAGAGGAAAACGCCTTGACACCGACGAATGTGTTGGCAACTGTTCCCAAGGTATGGGGCCTACCATCCAGCCCCTATCCACTTCCGACTGAGTCTTTTCCCAAAGTCGCATGTCCAGCTCGCTGTCTCCACTGCTGCGGGTCATATACCTGAGTGCTTTGTTTGACAAGGCAGCATGCCTTCCAAGTTCTTCCTGAGAAACTGTAGCCGGCACAAACTTTGCAGGGAGCACAGAAGATTTGGGAACATCCCCCACAAGCGAAAACCCCGACTCCAGGTCGTCTGCCNTCTTCCTGAGAAACTGTAGCCGGCACAAACTTTGCAGGGAGCACAGAAGATTTGGGAACATCCCCCACAAGCGAAAACCCCGACTCCAGGTCGTCTGCCAATAGCTTATCCTCATAGCCCTCCTCATTGATGATATGCCGCATCAAGGCAATACGCTTCGTGTTCAGAATTCTCCTCCTGGCCGGGGGCATCCCCGACTTTATGCACTCCTCTTCACCAGCCAANATTGATGATATGCCGCATCAAGGCAATACGCTTCGTGTTCAGAATTCTCCTCCTGGCCGGGGGCATCCCCGACTTTATGCACTCCTCTTCACCAGCCAACGACTTAGCCAGTTTGAGCCATTCACCCAGCTTTTTGCAACGTAGGTTCACCACATCCTCATGCCGCATAGACGCCAAACTTTCACAAGCCCCCCGCACTTCTGCGGACAAGCCAGAAAAATCTCTAAAGGGATGGCCCACCTCTGTAGCCCGCTGCAAAAAAGCCTCCGGAGTCCAGCGTATGCCAAAAACCCAGTCATAGCAATCCGTATTTGTATATGCGCTCTCCAGAGAAAATTCTTCAGTAGTACAAGTCCTCATACACTTGACCTGCTGGTCATCCTCCAAGGGCCTATTTGCAACACCAACATCCCCTACCGCATGGAGTGCTGGGGAACTGTCCATGGTAAACCTAAAAAGACGGCTCTCACCCCCCTTCTTGAAGGTCTTTCGAAGTAATTTGCTGCTGCAAGGGAGCAAGAACTTCTGGTGTCCAACCAAAAAAACGAAACATCTTGTAGTTAAATCATCGGAAATTGAAATTGAAAATTGAGTTGGCAAGTTGGCAACCACCACAATATGCGAAAACTCAGGCACTGATTGCAACTGAATGGCCTTTGCCGGTTGTTTGCCTGCAGCAATAGCCTGGAAGTGAGAAAGCTTCAGTTTTTTCGCAAACTGCGTAATGTTTGACAACTTGTATTCTCCCGCAATTGACTCCAAAATTGTTGTCGCCAGCGCTTTTGCCAACATTGGTGTATATTCGGCCTCCCGTGCCGTATCGAAGATTCCATCCTGCATGCTCCATGGCGCATGTTCGTGATCACCATTGCACAAAATATTAAGGGACATCACCGCAGAGTTGTTAGAGGCGATGCAGGTTCGCTTCAAACGTTGCCCACCAAACATACAATTGTGTAATTCACAATAAATTGGCTGTAAAATTTTTGCAACATGTCTCCAGTAAGACGTTGCCCAAAGTAGGCTTGTCCAGGGATTTTCGACAGTCCAAGTGATACCCATTGCATCCAATTTGATGATAAGCTTTGACATGAAGGAATAAAGCCGGTTCGCCGCCCTCAGTCTCTTCAAGTTCACTCCAGTAATGCCGGGCAGCCCGTCCGGCCATTTGTGACTCCGTAACGGAGGTGGCCCATGAATCTTTTTGTTCAAGCGTTTGTACCTTGCCATTGAAGCCGTCCCGCACGGCACACCAAAATGCACCCACAAGCATCTTTCTGACGTGGCCCAACCTTCCACCAAAAGTTGATGGTCTTCTCGTGTCAAGTCTAGACAAATCANCGCACGGCACACCAAAATGCACCCACAAGCATCTTTCTGACGTGGCCCAACCTTCCACCAAAAGTTGATGGTCTTCTCGTGTCAAGTCTAGACAAATCAACTTCACACGTTGCTTAGCAACCTTATGATCCACACCAAAACTGTCTGGGAAAAAGTGCTTCATTGCAAAAGTCAAGTTTCCTGACCCACAAAAAAGCTCGATGCAATAGTAGCCGTTAGCCCCAAGCTCTGGTTTCAGGGAACTGGGAGTGCCAGTCCTTTCACTTTCCACAGATTGGAACCCACGCTTCTTTGCGGATGCTGAAACAGGGGGATCCGGCATCTGTCACTGATGCTCGGTCTGTGGATGAGCCTTATAACATCCTGGGACGCAACAAACGTGCTTGCGTGGGCATGAGGCTCCGGCTTTGCATGTACCCAAGTTGAACCCAAAACAAATGGCATCCCCTTGAGGTGTTCGAGCATGCATACCTTTGAGGGCTTGAGGAACCGGTTCACGTTTCTTACCTTTTCCCTTTCCTTTCGTCCCTTTCTTCTGAAACTTGTTTGGGTTCGAATTCGACTTGGGTGCGGCCTCAGAAGGCCTCTTATCCACCTTGTCCTTGTCACCGGTCGAGGATGAGCTGTGAGTCGTTGGAACCGGCAACATGAAATATGTAATAGACACGTCATTCTCTAACCTCTCAATGAAAGGATCCAATGGCTTACCTGCAGCCGGTGTCNCTGTGAGTCGTTGGAACCGGCAACATGAAATATGTAATAGACACGTCATTCTCTAACCTCTCAATGAAAGGATCCAATGGCTTACCTGCAGCCGGTGTCGCTTTCAAGGTACCTGTAAACATTTCATTCAACCTGACAAATGAATGACGATCTGCACGCAACAGCTGGGATTGACTCACCTTCTGAAAGCCAGGTGCCGGTGACTGAGCATAAATTGCAAACATCCTGTCAATCCAACGCTTGGAAACCTCATACGTGGCTAAGCCTGTCAAATCCATTGCAAGTGCACGACGTTGAAGGGCTTGATACAAAGCAAGGTCAGAAGAAATGCTGATCTCAGGCAAGGACTGCTGTTCCTTAATGACCAAGGATGTCTTTGAGGCATCCAACTGAAGCTCCTTTTCAGGCTTTGCTCCCATCAATTCCTGCTGACGTGACAAACACTTTGTCGGACTGATGTATGAAATCTCATTCTTCTCAATCATGGCTGCACACAAATCATAAAGACCATGGGCGGCTTCCATTGGACCTGAAATGTCCAACCCCCTAAGCTGCTCTTTCTGACGTGCCAACCTTGCATCCCTTTCTGGCTGAGCCAAACGTCTTGGTGCACCTTCCTCACCTTTTGCTGCTGACTTGAAGCGGTGCATCATAAGGGTCTGACTTTCGAAGAGGATGCGCTTGAATGCTGACTGGTCTGCTATCGTGGCTNTCCTCACCTTTTGCTGCTGACTTGAAGCGGTGCATCATAAGGGTCTGACTTTCGAAGAGGATGCGCTTGAATGCTGACTGGTCTGCTATCGTGGCTGCCGCTCCAGGTCGCAACGTGTTCAGAAAAGCATTGACTTGGGCATCAGTTGCAACTGTTCCAGGACTAGTGATTGCAAAGGTGGCCAATGACTGATTTTTCAAAGCATCTATCCATGGTGCACCAAGACCTACCTCTTCCGCCTGTTGTGTGAAAGTAGCTTCAGAGTCCAGAAAGGAAGACAATGCCATAGCTCAACGTCGCCGAGTAACCGCTGGATCTGTTCAATGTAGTTGCATTGCAAACCAATGCACAGCTCTTGTAAACGTGCTATATGCATATGACAAAAGACCCACCAATGCATAGTCTTNCCGCTGGATCTGTTCAATGTAGTTGCATTGCAAACCAATGCACAGCTCTTGTAAACGTGCTATATGCATATGACAAAAGACCCACCAATGCATAGTCTTCATTCAGCCCTTGCTTCAAATTAAATCATCAACTTCACACTTCTAAATGCAAAACGATGTGAATTGAAAGCTTTGACACTCAATGACGGAAAGAACAAATCCCAAAATTTAGACTCCATGAATGCCTTAACATCCAGAATGACCTCTGTCATTGCTGGTGCTCTCACCAGTCCGCTCCTTTGAGCACGAACAGCACAGTTGCTTTCAACTCAGCTGTATTATGGCCAAAACCTTGACCCAACATGTTATGAACCTTTGTTCAGCAAGTCTTCCAAACAACCCAGAAAAATTTCCAGGCGTAAACCCCCTTCTGCCTGGAAAAATTTCCAATGTGATTCAAACACAGCTTTCTCGGCCAACTTATAGGCAGGATTTAAACATGTTTGGAATGACAAGCACAACATGAAACAACCATGCAGTTTGATTGCGGATGCATTCATCCAACATGCTTCATTGCAAGATGGTCAAGAAATCCCATGACTAAATCCACATGTCTCTCATGCCAATTCAAAGAATGAAAATGACAAACTGCTCGTCTGAGTGCATTCACTCGCAAGGCAACTTTTCGCCTTTTCGGACATCACGCTTTGCGTGGCCTTTTGGCCTTTGCCTGATCCAATGCATCAACCATGGATTCTATCGAAGTGAGAACCTCTCCACGAAAACNGCCTTTTCGGACATCACGCTTTGCGTGGCCTTTTGGCCTTTGCCTGATCCAATGCATCAACCATGGATTCTATCGAAGTGAGAACCTCTCCACGAAAACACTTGCTGCAACGAGCGTTCAAAGTNTGGCCTTTTGGCCTTTGCCTGATCCAATGCATCAACCATGGATTCTATCGAAGTGAGAACCTCTCCACGAAAACACTTGCTGCAACGAGCGTTCAAAGTAGAACAACCTGATTCCAGCAATTCGAAAGTTGTGTCAGTTGTTACACGACCACATTGGGTCAGATTTTCCTTGTTGGAACATCTGTGGACAACATGACTGCGTCTGTTTCGATATACAGGCCCTGAAATATGTCCAGCATCCCCTGGCTCCGGAGAACTGTCTGAGTCCGAACTATCTGAGCTAGTAGATGCCAAATCACTGCCATCCGTGTCCGCTTCGCCCTCCGCCTTTTCAGCAGCTGCGTCACAGGCCAGTGGCGTAGTAGGCACACATTCATCATCTGTAGTTGCTGGTGGCGGCTGCGTATCTCTAGGAGCCACCGTCTCTCTCCCACCGTCCACCTGCTGCTTGTTCTCATTGGCCAACTTCATCAAATCCACCAACCTCGAAGTACGAGATTCATCAGGTCTGAAATGATCTTTGCGAATGTTTGCCAACATAGCACAGTACATCTGCAGTGGACGCGTGAGCATATCACGGGAGTACACCGACATGGCTTTCGAGCCCTGCAGTTCATGGTGGCCAAGCAAAACTCTGGCCGGCTCCTCAATCCCGTAAGCAGAACACCACTCAAGCGTTGTATGCCTCAGACTGTGGGAAGAAAGACTAGTGTCCTTGCTTGTCCTCAGGAATCTGTTCAGAAAAGCGCTGATTTCCTCTGATGTGCAAGACCTCTGACCCAAGCTACCATCTGGGTTTGGAGCCCTGCACAAGGCCCCAAATGGCACTGCCGACAGATCCAATTGCAAGGCTTCAAAAGTTTCCATCCAACAAGCAGTCCAGTCTATTTGAGTTATTCCAAGGATCGGACATACTATCGGCATGAAGACCCTCTTCTTTCTGAGTGAGGTCGCCGTCTTGTGATGAACTGTGCGGGTCTCCACAAAACCAAAAGCCTCACCCTCAAAGTATGACCTATCAATCCAAATGCTGTCAATGTACTGTAAGTCCGACCACCTTGAACGTGAGTACAATGCGAAAAGGACACAACCAAGCATGTACCTATCGATGACATTCTGAGTCGACTGCATTGCCTTCTCCAGGACTGTGACCTCTGCCGCACGTAGAGACCTTGCCGGCTTGTAAGTCTCCTTAGACATCATCAACCTCTGAGCACGGCCTTTCAGTTGAGCATCTGACAAGACTGNTGACCTCTGCCGCACGTAGAGACCTTGCCGGCTTGTAAGTCTCCTTAGACATCATCAACCTCTGAGCACGGCCTTTCAGTTGAGCATCTGACAAGACTGAATCTGGCACTGGGACTTGTAGCACGTGTTTGATGAAACGTAACGCTTCAAGTAGTGACAAACCCCTTGAGGCTGCTGGTGCCACTCCATCTCTGCTGCCCAAAAACGCCAAACAACGTGTCCTGTCCCATGGATTCCAATCTGAAAAACTGGCCTGATTCCAAGAGAAATACTGAAGCAACGTTTGAGCTCTCTTCAATGCAGTACGAGGTGATTTAATACCCAAAGCATCACGCAAGACTGTTCCATGTTCATCCGTGCTTCCATAAATGCATTCNCAACGTTTGAGCTCTCTTCAATGCAGTACGAGGTGATTTAATACCCAAAGCATCACGCAAGACTGTTCCATGTTCATCCGTGCTTCCATAAATGCATTCAACTTCCAACGCCTCTCCAAGTGGCCCCGGAAAAAACAGAATCTCAAAGACCTGGTGCCATTTTGAAATGGCCTTCGCCCACAAAGCTTCCTGTTCAGCAAACATGTCCCTGTCAGGTCTAACTTTGACTGCAAAAGAATAAACAGGAAGTTCCAAGTCTTGACAAGCCAAACCTGTAACACCNTAACTTTGACTGCAAAAGAATAAACAGGAAGTTCCAAGTCTTGACAAGCCAAACCTGTAACACCAACTGCAGAAGAACTCGGCTCTTCGGCTGTCTGAGCATCTGACGACAACCCCAGGTATTGAAAAGGAAAAGCAGCTGGGAAAGACGACATGCTTGTGTCTTCATCACCAAAAATCTCTTTCATGATTCCTACTTCCCAAGGCCACTTGAGCTCTGTATCCCCAACTCCTGAGAGCCTGGCTTCAAACAAAGCCCTGTTGTAATCTGCTTTGNCCACTTGAGCTCTGTATCCCCAACTCCTGAGAGCCTGGCTTCAAACAAAGCCCTGTTGTAATCTGCTTTGCTGATAGGATGATCCGTCTGCTGAGCTTTCTCCGAATTGTCCGCACCGTCCATATTGTCCGTCTGCAAAGTATGTGATGCAACTGTTTGCACATCAAGAGGGTCATCCAGATCACGCAGAAAACCAGCTAGTCTAGAATCTGTTTCATCGTTTCCGAAGAGTTCCGTTGAGTTTGACAGCTCTGCATCTTGTACTGCATTTCCAGAACCTATGCGTACCATTTCTGAAAAACTGCCAAAATCCTCTGAAGCATCACCAATGCCATGACTTGCAACAGACTCAGGTTCCATACCGACTAGCAGCTANACCTATGCGTACCATTTCTGAAAAACTGCCAAAATCCTCTGAAGCATCACCAATGCCATGACTTGCAACAGACTCAGGTTCCATACCGACTAGCAGCTAACCACACACCCATGGCTCTCAAAAAGAAAACTAACGTATCTCGAAAGAAACGTGGGGAACCCAACCCACCCTCCCAGTGGAGGCGTTGAACTGATAACGGCCACCATCAACATATANGAGGGGAGACAGAAAACGCAGGGCCAACTAGAAGCTGCACTCAGCTTCTTTTTACGCTGCGCGGGAAATAAAGTTACATCAGCTCGCTGAGTCGCAACATCTTCACATCCTGCCATCTTCACATCTTCACAATTTGACATCTTCAAATCTTCACAGCCTCACATGTTCACATCTTCACATTTTTTTTTCCCCCCCTCTCCGTCTCTCTCTCTCCCTCTCTCTCTTTTCTCTCTCTCTCCCTCTCTCCCTCTCTCTCCTCTCTGTCTCTATCTCCCCCTTGTCTCTCTCCTTCTTTTTCTTTCTGTCTTTAGGCCGCGGGCAGTGCCGACGAGGCGTCACGAAACCTCAACCTTTTCGCACGAGACGAAATTCGATATGCAAAAACGGAGGTACAATTGCGATTTCATGTGTCCTCGAGCAACCCTTTCGCACGAAGTGAGGTTCGATCGTCAAAAACTGATGTAAAATTCCGATTTCACGTGTCCTCGAGCAACCTTTTCGCACGAAATGAGGGTCGATGTGCAAAAACTGATGTAAAATTGCGATTTCACTTGTCCTCGAGCAACCCTTTCGCACGAAATGAGGGTCGATGTGCAAAAACGGACGTAAAATTGCGATTTCACATGTCCCGACGCACGAAATGAGGTTCGATCGTCCAAAACTGAAGTAAAATTGCGATTTCACGTGTGCTCGGGCAACCCTTTCGCACGAAATGAGGGCCAATGTGCAAAAAACTGATGTAAAATTGCGATTTCACGTGCCCAAGCACGAAATGAGGTTCGATCGTCAAAAACTGAACTAAAATTGCGATTTCACGTGTCCTCGAGCAACCCTTTCGCACGAAGTGAGGTTCGATCGTCAAAAACTGATGTAAAATTCCGATTTCACGTGTCCTCGAGCGACTCTTTTGCACAAAATGAAGGTCTATGTGTAAAAACTGATGTAAAATTGCGATTTCACTTGTCCTCGAGCAACCCTTTCGCACGAAATGAGGGTCGATGTGCAAAAACGGAGGTAAAATTGCGATTCTACTTGCACTGTGTGTAAAAAGGTCTGTGTGTAAAATATCTGTGTGTAAAAGCGTCTGCGTGTAAAAGGGTCTGTGTGTAAAAGGATCTGTGTGTAAACGCCTTTGTGTGTGAAAAGGTCTGTGTGTAAAAGGGTCTGTGTCTAAAAGAGTCTGTGTGTAAAAGGGTCTGTGTGAAAAAGCGTCTGTGCATACAAAAGGGTCTGTGTGTAAAAGCGTCCGTGTGTAAATGGGTCTGTGTGTAAAAGGGTCTGTGTGTAAAAGTGATTGTGTGTGAAAGCTTCTGTGTGGAAGAGGGTCTGTGTGTAAAAGCGTCTGCCTGTAAAAGGGTCTGTGTGTAAAAGGGTCTGTGTGTAAAAGGGTCTGTGTGTAAAAGCGTTTGCGTGTGAAAGCTTCTGTGTCTAAAAGGGTCTGTGTGTAAAAGTGTCTGTGTGTAAAAAGATCTGTGTATAAAAGCGTCTGTGTGTAAAAGGGTCTGCGTGTAAAAGGATCTGTGTGTAAAAGCGTCTGTGTGCAAAAGCGTCTGTGCGGAAAGCGTCTGAGTGTAAAAGCATCTGTGTGTAAAAGGGTCTGTGTCTCAAAGAGTCTGTGTGCAAAAGCGTCTGTGTGCAAAAGCGTCTGTGCGGAAAGCGTCTGAGTGTAAAAGCATCTGTGTGTCAAAGGGTCTGTGTGTAAAAGCGTCTGTGTGCTAAAGCGTCTGTGTGTAGAAGGGTCTGTGTGTAAAAGGGTCTGTGTATAAAATGGTCTGTGTGTAAAAGCGTCTGTGCGTAAAAGCGTCTGTGTGCAAAAGCGTTTGTGTGTAAAAGGGTCTCTGTGTAAAAGTGTCTGTGTGTAAAAGGGCCTGTGTGTAAAAGGGTCTGTGTGTAAAAGCTTCTGTGTGGAAGCAGGTCTGTGTAAAAGTGTCTGTGTGTAAAAGTGGCTGTGTGGAAAGCGTCTGTGTGTAAAAGTGTCTGTGTGTAAAAGGGTCTGTGTGTAAACGGGTCTGTGTGTAAAAGTGTCTGTGCGTAAAAGAGTCTGTGTGTAAAAGCGTTTTTGTGTAAAAGGGTCCGTGTGTAAAAGCTTCTATGTGTAAAAGGGCCTGTGTGTAAAAGCGTCTGTGCGTAAAAGGGTCTGTGTGTAAAAGCGTCTGTGCATAAAAAAGGGTCTGTGTGTAAAAGCGTCTGTGTGTAAATGGGTCTGTGTGTAAAAGGGTCTGTGTGTAGAAGTGATTGTGTGTGAAAGCTTCTGTGTGGAAGAGGGTCTGTGTGTAAAAGCGTCTGCCTGTAAAAGGGTCTGTGTGTAAAAGTGTCTGTGTGTAAAGGTGTTTTCACTGTTTGTGTGTAAAAGCGTCTGTGTGTAAAAAGCTCTCTGTGTAAAAGCTTCTGTGTGTAAACGTGTTTTTGTGTAAAAGGGTCTCTGTGTAAAAGCGTCTCTGTGTAGAAGCGTCTGTGCGTAAAAGCGTCTGTGTGTAAAAGCGGCTGTGTGGAAAGCGGCTGTGTGTAAAAGTGTCTTTGTGTAAAGGTGTTTGTGTGTGTGTGTAAAAGTGTGTGTGTGTGTGTAAAAGCGCTTGTGTGTAAAAGGGTCTGTGTGTAAAAGCGCCTGTGTGTAAAAGGGTCTGTGTGTAAAAGTGATTGTGTGGAAAAGCGCTTGTGTAAAAGGGTCTGTGTGTAAAAGCGCCTGTGTGTAAAGGGGCCTGTGTGCAGAAGCTTCTGTGTGTCAAAGGGTCTGTGTGTAAAAGTGTCTGTGTGTAAAGGTGCCTGTGTGTAAAAGCGTCTGTGTGTAAAAGAAAGCATCTCTATGTANGTGTCTGTGTGTAAAGGTGCCTGTGTGTAAAAGCGTCTGTGTGTAAAAGAAAGCATCTCTATGTAAAAGGGTCTGTGTGTAAAAGTGTTTGTGTGTAAAAGCGCGTGTGTGTAAAAGGGTCTGTGTGTAAAAGCGTCTGTGTGTAAAAGGGTCTGTGTGCAAAAGTTTGTGTGTGTAAAAGAGTCTGTGTGTAAAAGTGTCTGTGTGTAAAAGCGGCTGTGTGGAAAGCGTCTGTGTGTAAAAGCGTCTGTGTGTAAAAGGGGCCTGTGTGCAAAAGCTTCTGTGTGTCAAAGGGTCTGTGTGTAAAAGTGTCTGTGTGTAAAGGTGCCTGTGTGTAAAAGCGTCTGTGTGTAAAAGAAAGCATCTCTATGTAGTGTGTAAAAGCGTCTGTGTGTAAAAAGCTTTTGTGTGTAAAAGCCTCTGTGTGTAAAAGCCTCTGTGTGTAAAAGCGTCTGTGTGTATAAGCGTCTGTGTGTCAAAGGGTCTGTGTGTAAAAAGCTGCTGTGTGTAAGAGGTTCTGTGTGTAAAAGTGTCTGTGTGTAAAGGTGTTTGTGTGTAAAAGCGTCTGTGTGTACAGGTGTTTGTGTGTAAAAGCGTTTGCGTGAAAGCGTTTGTGTGCAAAAGCGTCTGTGTGTGTGTAAGTAAAAGCGTTTGTGTGTAAAAGCGTCCGTGTGTAAAAGGGTCTGTGTGTAAAAGCTTCTGTGTGTAAAAGCGCCTGTGTGTAAAAGGGTCTGTGACGTCTTTTTTCTCTTTAGCATCGTCGTTTTTTCTCTATATATGTCTCACGCTTTAAGATGTTCATTCTTACACCTCTCACTATGCTCCTCTACGCTCTCGGGCTATCGGCCGTCTAGTGTGAATGTCATTTTTGCGTCATGCCTCACATGAGCATTGTGGTAACAGGTTGTCACTCCTCAAAAGAGTGAGGTTTCAGCTCGGTCTTTTGGACATCCAAGTTTGTTTGACAGTGTTCCACTGACGATTTTCCCCGGCGTTTCTTTCTGGACAATTATCACGTTGGAAAAGCCTCGTCTTTGTATGATCCATGCGTGTCATCGACATATCTGTGATATGCTCCGAACTAACTTCAAACCCACGTCTCCAACCTGTTTCTTGTAACCTATCAACTTGGTCAGCCGCTGAATTGCAGGTGCAAGGTGCCACTCGGAAACCTTTCGTCCATAGGACAGCCAATCCTCGTTGGTTCACCACCAATTCCATGGCTTCACATCCCACATCTTGCAGGAGCACCCAAAACAAAACAGCAGACGGCAGGAGGCAGGCAGCCAGGACACAACAAAAAAGAGGCGCCAAACATCACAGGCCGAGAGGGGCCACCAACAAGCCAAGCACCGTCATGTTTTTTGTCGTTTTTAAAGCCATTTCCCTTCTGAAATCAAACTCAAAGCTCTCTCAGCAGGCATGGAATTCCTGCTACGGGGTCCGTCCCCACAACCTCCAGAAACACCGACAGCGCCAACATGGCTTCACGCGGCGACAACATCGGCATATGGCCCAACATGGCCCCAACATGGCTTCAAGACGGCCCCAATGCGGCCTCAACATGGTCCAAGACTGCGAAATTTCCAAAACCTCCACACGTGACTCTCAAAACCCAAAAACCCAACGCCATCGCCGGCTTCAAGTCGCTTTTGCGCGAACACAGCAAACAAAAGACAAAAACCAAGAACGTGTCTGTCTGTTGGTGAAAACAGCTATGCTTATGTAGAGCAGATAAAACAGATAAAACTTCTTAGCCCTGTCTGACTCACGCTTCTTTACAAACAAAGTCGCCAGCAGAAACTCGATTTCCGGTCCTGAAACAATACCAAAGCAGAAAGAATCTGCTGTTTCCAAAAATGCTCTGCTCTGGACAAAAATCACAAATTACCGTGACGTCCAAAACTTATTGAGGTTCATAGCTCCGTTGACCTACAAAACCTTTGTTTCACAAGTTCACAAAACAGGCCACTTTAACCCCGAAAGCGAAACGAGGAAAACCAAGCAAGGTTTGTGTTTTCCTCGCTCAGTAGCCGATCTTTTCAACATAGGATCTGATGACCCTTCCTCGTGCGTGCCAAAGCTAGCACCTAGGATAGACTGTGGCATCATCGAGAGGGGAAAACCCAAAAACTTCGAAGAAAATCAAAACCAACGTGAGCGTGAACATGTCTACTGTACAAATAACACGTGCACAGCAACAACAAGCCAGATCATGACCGTCGACCTGATCATAGTGAGGCAAAACATACCTCAACACTTGCTCTGCAATCCGAAACTATCCAAGATAGTTCAAAAAGTTGTCAAACATTTTCCAACTACTTCAGAACATGCAGTTCAGTCAGAAACCATCTCCAGACACCTCAAAAGGTTTCCAAAACGCCTTCTAGCTTATTCGCACCCCAACTCAGTCATCCTGCATCACTGTAGATACACGCAGCTCTTCCCAGTGCAGAAACCAATACTTCCATCAAGTCCCTGTCTGAGAGTATCTTTGGATAGAACGCACCAAGTTGAAACCAAAGATGGCCGAAATGTCATCGAATTCCAGTCTGAAACCATCACTGGTGATGAAATCGCTCATTTCAATTTTTAGGGTTTCTGTCATGTTTACTTCAACTGACAAGTGACACAGGCCTGGTGCCAGCGTGCGCTTATTCCGAGCAAAAAAACACTGGTGATGAAATCGCGCGCTGAGCACAACGACAGCATGATATAAGATTGCATTCGCCTGGCTCAACTATGCAAGCCAGTAAACAACTAACCCAAAGCGAAGCTGGAGCAGTGCTAAAGCATCTAATACCAGAGTCTCTGTTTATCAGAAAGCAAAATGCCAATGGTCTTGAAAAATCCTCTTGCAACTTTCTCACAAAATTTTTGTCTCACTGTTTCATCTGCCTTTGGATCCCCGCTTTGAATTTTTCCGCAGAAGATTGGTTCCTGTAAGCTTAATCCCTTCTCTTGATTTCCACGCAAAACATTGGTTCCCTTTGAGCTTTATCCCTCCTCGGTCCTCTGATTTTTACAGTCAAGATTCGTTTTTCTTTTAGCTTGATTCCTCCTCTTGGTTTTTTGGAAATCTGTCTTCTTTTCCCTTCTCTTGACTTACGCAGAAAATTGCTCTCCTCGAAGCTTCATCCCCCTTTGAATTTGATGCAAAAGGTTGGTTCCTGTAAGCTTCATCCTTTCTTTTTTTCTTCAGATTGGAGCTTTTGGCCTTCTCCACATGCGAAACTCAATGCAAACCATCTCGCGCCAGCGTCCTACACACACAAGGGTCGGCCTATCAGAATAGCTGTAAAGCAAAAAACCGGCTCACAAGTCGAGTCCAGTCACTCACAACTGTTCAGCCACTTTCACCCCACACGCAAAACAACCTGTTTGTTGTTATGTCATGCATGGTGTCTCTTTCTGGTTGTTTCCGTCTCCCTTGAAATGAAAAACGCAAACGACCAAACGTCATTGAGCTCAAGAATTGAAACCTTTGCTTTAACAGCTTTAGTATTTGAGGCTAAAAACACAAACGGCCAAGCCAAAGTTCAAACTGTTTTATTCTTGTTGTCAAACTGTTTCTCTGACGCCGCAATGTAGCGGGAGATAACAGTTTCTGGACACTGAGTTTCCGCTGGATACGTGCAGAAGCCATACTATTTAGTCTGCTTTGCGGCTTGGCTTCGCTGGATATTAATATCATTATGGAGCGTATCTGACCTTTCTCCAGGGTCGCTTTTTCGTCTCGATGCGGGACTGAGAGCCAGGCTTTGCAAGTCCAAAAGCTGGAGCATGTAGCAGCCCTTTTTCTGCGGCAACATGAATGTCAGAACGGTCCCAGCGGCTACAATATTCACCACGAAAGAACAGGAGGACCACCTTTAGGGGTCCAAAATCTACATACCTTTCCAACCCAGAAATGAGCAGCGAACAAATTGAAGGAATGATACAATGACATCATCTTTTGCATTCTAAACTTTCTTACGGAGTCGTCTAAAACACAAAACTGGAACTCTTCCCCCCTTCTCAACAACCAAAATGCCACATCTCTGAAAGTGACTCAATTGCGCCATGTTTTTTTGCTCGGAATTAGCGCACTCTGGCACAAGGCCTGTGTCACTAGTCAAAGGAATGAAACTAAAAACAGAAATTAATTAAAAGTGAAAGGGACCGCTTCTTTAGGGTCCAGAAAGCGAAGGTGTTCACGACCCGAAAAAATGACATTGTTGCAGTGACCCTTTTGCCAAAAATTGGCGCGGCTGTAACAACAGCTGCGTGAATGGGGAACACGGTTTGCTGATGGTAGGTTCCCAGCCTCGCTTGCAGCAAGAGAGCATGTTCCCTATCTTTGCAAAATCGCCATTTTGCTTGGGTGTTGTTGTCGTAGGCTGAGGTTGGGTCGGGTGGGGTGGGTTGGGGTTGGGGTTCAACCCTAACCCACAACTATGGGGGTCTCAGGCGGGGGGGGGGGGGGGGGAACCTAGCAACTCAGCAACTAGTTAGCAACTAGTTGTAACTAATTCCGGAACTAGTTAGCAACTGGTTATAACTAACTCTCCAACTAGTTGCAACTAGTTACAACTAACTCTCTAACCCTGGGCCCGGGGCCAGGGTTACAACTAGTTACAACTAACTCTCTAACCCTGGGCCCGGGGCCAGGGTTACAACTAGTTACAACTAACTCTCTAACCCTGGGCCCGAGGCCAAGGTTACAACTCGTTACAACCAACTCTCTAACCTTGGGCCCGGAAGCAGGGTTACAACTAGTTACAAAAAAAAGTATTACTACTACTACTATTTTCACTACTACTTGTTGTATGACCAAAACAAATGGGCCAGGAAATTTTACTACCACCACTACTACTACTACTACCACTACTAGTACTACTACTACTATTATTTCGATTTGTTTTGTGAACAAAACAAATGGGCCAGGAAATTTTACTATTATTACAACTGCTACTACTACTACCACTACTACTACAACTAATTCTCTAATTCTGGGCCCGGGCCAGGGTTACAACTAGTTACAACCAACTCTCTAACTCTGGGCCCGAGGCCAGGGTTACAACTAGTTACAACTAAATGAGCGCACGCTGGCACAAGGCCTGTGTCACTTGACAAAGGAATGAAACTAAAATAAAACGTAACCAAAAGTAAGACCAAAATGGAAATAACCTATTGCCCGGCTCTCAGTACTGGCCTGCAAAGAGGTAGTGTATAAGCCGCCGAAGTCGTCCAAAACCAGAATACTCTGGATAACGCTGTCCAAGAGAGCAAGTAGTGCAGNTCTCAGTACTGGCCTGCAAAGAGGTAGTGTATAAGCCGCCGAAGTCGTCCAAAACCAGAATACTCTGGATAACGCTGTCCAAGAGAGCAAGTAGTGCAGTTCACAAAATAAGCGCATCCCCGCCAAAGAGTATTCATACAAGGTAAGACATCCGATGGCGTACACCAAACAGCTGAGACGGTGTGCATGGTACCAAGCTTCATGCCCCGTACCCAACGGGGAGAAGCAGCAGAAACTCTCCAACTCTGGTCCGGGGCTAGGGTTACAACTAGTTACAACTAACTCTCCAACTCTGGGCCTGGAGGGTTACAATTAGTTACAACTAATTCTGCAACTAGTTGAGAACCAGTTACAACGAACTCTGCAACTAGTTTGTAACTAGTTGCAACTGATTCTCAAACTAGTTGCAAAAAAGTTGTAATTAGTTGCCAACTGGTTCAGAGTTAGTTCCAACTCTATTTGAACTGATTGCCAATGGTTAGTTGTAACTAAGGCATTTTGTATTACTTGCGTAGGCTTGCAAGGTGCTGATTCCGGTCAGGACATTGTTGGCGGGATGCCGTCTTCTGGGTTTTGTCTTGACAATCAATCCTTTCGTCATGCTTGGGTGTCGCAGTGCTCAATGTTTTTTGATACATGGGTGCGTTGTTTGCTTTGAGGTTTCCCGCTTGTCCTCCATAGACTTCTAACGCGGCAGCTTTGCGGGTTGGATTTTGTATGTTGCCGCGGAGGTCAATGCCATCCGGCAGAACAATAATAGTATATATATAAAACCGGATGAATCCTTTATTCACATTGGGGAAGAGTTGCCAATTCATGGCTCCAGAAGATTTTAGAAGAAGGCCCAAGAGACGGAGTCGGCACACCTTCTGAAAGCTTATTTACAGTGAGGGAAGAGTTCCAGCTTTGTGTCTTTAGACGCCTCCGCAAGAAAGTTCAGAATGGAAAAGAAGATGTCATTATATCGTTGCTTCGATTTTGTTCGATGCTCATTTCTGGGGTTGGAAAGGTATGTAGATTTTGGACCCCAGGTAGCCCTCCCCAGTAGTATTAGCAGCAGTAGTAGCAGTAGTGGTAGTGGTAGCAGTAAAAGCAACAGTAATAGTAGAAGTGAAAGTTAAAAAAATTCTTGGCTTCCTCGAAGTCATATGAGCTGGACACAGAAACTGCTGGATGCATAGGCGCTCTTTCCCTCCTTTCTCTTTTCGCTCTTCGAAGTAAACCCCCTTCTGGGGGGGCGGGATTGTGGCCTCCTGTGACTTGGGTCGCTTTACTGCCTCATTGGAAATGATGTAGTGTCAACGCTTATTTGATGAGTCAACATGCTTTACAATTTTCGAGCGACCGTACCGCTCATTCCAGCTCATTCCAGCTCATTCCAGCTCTACCAACTGATGACCGGGGATCCACTGATACTGTTATGAATAGACTTGAGAAGAATTTCACTCTAGATGATGGAGAATTAGACTAGCCTGCTTTTTCCGCTTTTGAGGCGGGATCAGTGGCCAAGTGGGAACACGTGAGTTGAGGAAACTGCAGCACGCACGTGCTCGACACAGTGCGAACTTGGAATTCATGTTAGTGGGGCAAGCGCAGGACCTGTGCGGTGTTCCACAACATGCTTCATTGGATTAACTTCACCATGTCCTCCTGGCTCCCTCTATCGCTTTGTGAAGGACTTTCAGGTGGGTACAACCTCGTCTTTGACTCATGTCACTCCTCTCTGCATCCCTCTGGCTCACAAGGCTTTAGGCTGTGGACTCATTCTCCAGCATGGTATGTTGGCGTGGAAGTGCATTCAATAACCCACACCTAAAACTCATTTAAAGGCAGTTTTTGCCGAGCAAAGATCAAATACTTACACGATACTTATACAATTAACGCCTGCTGCTGTGCCAGGTTGCTCGGACCCGGCCATGGAACAAGGCTCTGCGCTAGCTAGCCGATGGACAGCGGAAACCAAGAGCATTCAAGAGCAATCTATCACCGTGTACGCCCAACAAGATGGTGACATCAATGTGAGCCACTTGGTGCGCTACCACCACCACAAACACTTCTTTGCAAATGATCAAGAACTTTATGCAAAGGATCTTCCCTCTGGATGGGGAGGACTTGCAACAGCACCTACTATATCAAACCGTGTCAGCCTGCAACAAGTAATACAAAATGCCTTAGTTAAAGTTCTAGTTAAACTAGTTGCAACTAGTTGAGCAATAGTTACAACTAGTTACAACTGACTATTGGCAATTAGTTCAAATAGTTTGAGTTGGAACTAACTCTGCAACTAGTTGGCAACTAATTACAACTTTTTTGCAACTAGTTCGANGTTACAACTGACTATTGGCAATTAGTTCAAATAGTTTGAGTTGGAACTAACTCTGCAACTAGTTGGCAACTAATTACAACTTTTTTGCAACTAGTTCGAGAATCAGTTGCAACTAGTTACAAACTAGTTGCAGAGTTCGTTNGGAACTAACTCTGCAACTAGTTGGCAACTAATTACAACTTTTTTGCAACTAGTTCGAGAATCAGTTGCAACTAGTTACAAACTAGTTGCAGAGTTCGTTCTAACTAGTTCTCAACTAGTTGCAGAATTAGTTGTAACTAGTTGCCACCCTCCAGGCCCAGAGTTGGAGAGTTAGTTGTAACTAGTTGTAACCCCAGCCCCGGACCCAGAGTTGGAGAGTTAGTTGTAACTAGTTGTAACCCTGGCCTCGGGCCCAGAGTTAGAGAGTTGGTTGTAACTAGTTGTAGCCCTGGCCCCGGGCCTAGGATTAGAGAGTAGCAGTACTAATAATAGTAAAATTTCCTGGCCCATTTGTTTTGTTCATAAAACAAGTCGAAATAATAGTAGTAGTAGTAGTAGTAGTCGTCGTCGTCGTCGTCGTCGTCGTAGTAGTAGTAGTAGTAGTAGCAGGAGTAGGAGTAGTAGGAGTAGTAGTAGTAGTAGTAGTAGTAGTAGTAGTAGTAGTAGTAGTAGTAGTAGTAGTAGTAGTAGTAGTAGNTGCAATGTCTTGGCCTGAAGTACTATCCGTACCAACAACGCTCGATACTGGTACATACCAGTGGAGCAACAATCGGTGGGGATAATACAGGAGAGACAAGGCGTTTGGCATGGCATGTTGCGTATCAGGAGGCGGCTGCCCTCAACATTGAGCCTCTCAATGATCAGATCCATTTCGATACAGAAATGTCAACCATGGTGAGAAGATCCATACCTCCCTCGTCTACATCAGCTACATTGCCGGAGCTGAACAGACCATACTCAGCCCCGTCAAACCTTGCACTGGGGCGAATCTGGGTGCATTTGCTTCTGGTGGTCTTGCTGGTGGTCCTGGTGCTCCTCCTGGTCGTCCTGGTGCTCCTCCTGGTGGTCCTGGTGCTCCTGGTGGTCTTGGTGGTCCTGGTGGTCCTGCGTGGTCCTGGTGCTCCTCCTGGTGGTCCTGGTGCTCGTCCTGGTGGTCCTGCTGGTCGTCCTCGTGCCCGGGCCGGCCTCGTTCACCGAGACTTCGGGTGAATGCTCCCGGGCCGCTCGGGTGAATGCTCCGGTCCTTGCTGGTGCTCCTCCTGGTGGTCCTCCTGGTGGTCCTGGTGGTCCTCCTGGTGGTCCTGGTGGTCCTGCTGGTGGTCCTGGTGCTCCTGGTGGTCTTGGTGGTCCTGGTGGTCCTGCTGGTGGTCCTGGTGCTCCTCCTGGTGGTCCTGGTGCTCCTCCTGGTGGTCCTGGTGGTCCTGCTGGTCTAAGAGCCGGGCTGCGGTAGTCGCTCCCGTTTTGATCGCTTTGTACACTGTACATTGGGTTTTCTTTATTTTACTTCTTTACTAAGTGACACAGGCCGTGAGCCAGCGTGCGCTACTTCCGAGCAAAAAAAATTAATACAATTTCCTGCCCGATTAGTTTTGTTCATAAGTAGTAGTAGTAGTAGTAGTAGTAGTAGTAGTAGTAGTAGTAGTAGTAGCAGGAGTAGTAGTAGTAGTAGTAGTAGTAGTAGTAGTAGTAGTAGTAGTNTAACCCTGGCCTCGGGCCCAGGGTTAGAGAGTTAGTTGTAACTAGTTGTAACCCTGGCCCCGGGCCCAGGGTTAGAGAGTTAGTTGTAACTAGTTGCAACCTAGTTGGAGAGTTGGTTACAACTAGTTGCTAACTAGCAACGGACCTAGTTACAACTAGTTGCTAACTAGTTGCTGAGTTGCTGAGTTCCCCCCCCCCCGAGACCCCCAGGGTTAGGGTCGTTTTTTTGCTCGGAAGTAGCGCACGCTGGCTCACGGCCTGTGTCACTTTACAAGAAAGCCAGCAATGTCTAGCGCAATCAGCGCCTTGCCCACGCCATGCTACGAAATCTACGACAGCACAACCCAAACAACTGGCGATTTTGCAAAGATTGGCCACATGCTCTCTTGTGCTTCAGCGAGGCTGGGGACCTTCCATCAGCAACCGTGTTCCCTATTCACGCAGGAAGCGTTCTCTGGCTTTGCGTTGGGCTTGAAAAGGCATTGCTGTTCAGCTGCGCCCTTTTTTGGCAAAATGGTCACTGCGACAATCTCATTTTCGGGTTCATGAACACCTTCGCTTTCTGGACCCCAAGAAGCCCAGCTAGGACATGAACTTGCGAAAAAAAGACACAGTGAATGGCAAAAAATCAAAATCTCTGTTTGCAACCAAAAATGGGGAAGTGAATGCAAGCAGGTTTTTCAAAGTGCCTGGTAGACAAAGTTGAGAACACTGGTGCGGCCCAGGTACAAGTTTTGTTTGCATCCATCTCAGTGAGGTTGTGTGAAAATATGAACTGCACATGCCTGGTGGGCTATGTCTCCGTAGATGGTTGGTCCGCCAGGGCATTGCAATCGTATTTGCACCCATTTCTGGATTCTGCTACTGCTTCTGAGGCTTTGCCCTCAGTTTTGCTGTGTTTGAGGATTACCTTGGTGCTCAGTGCAAGATTTCATCACCATTGGTATCGTCAGACTGGAATTTGGTGCATTTTGGACGTTTTTCAAGGNGCTGTGTTTGAGGATTACCTTGGTGCTCAGTGCAAGATTTCATCACCATTGGTATCGTCAGACTGGAATTTGGTGCATTTTGGACGTTTTTCAAGGTTATCATGGTGATCGGTGCAAGATTTCATCACCATTGGTGTCAACAGATCTGAATTCGATCGCTCCTTCATCTTCTGAGGATTTCTGAGTTGAGAAGCGTAGGTAGTTGGAAGTTACTTTGTGACCGTTTGAGATGTCATAAGTTGTTTCGGACTGCAGTGCAAGGGTTTGAGGTTGAAACACCTCGCTACGATCATGTCAAGAGTCATGATCTAGCTCGTTGTTGTAGTGCAAGGGTCTTGTATATAGTGTAGATATGTTCACTGATGGGTCATAGATGTGTTTGTTTTGGTTTCCCCCAAAATGTTTGGGTTTTCCTCTCAAGGATGTCAATTGTCGATTTCCTGGTGCTTGCTTTGGCATGCGCAAGAAAAGGATCTTAGAAATCCTGCGCTGAAAAGATCGACTAGTGAGGGAGGAAAACACAAACCTGCGTTTTGATTTTCCTGTTTTGGTTTTGGGGCATTCCTTCAGAAAAACAAAAGTGTTTGGATGATGTCAAGGTAAATAAAAATATGAAATTATTTGAGCAATGATGTTATGCAATCTTCCTTTGAAAAATGAACAGCACTCATGTGGCAAAGTATAGCATAATTTTAAAATGACACAGATCACGATATAACATATTTAAACAAACAAATAAATAAATAAAACATAAATATATACATATATATATATATATACAAACATACATGTATGCTGATTACCACATATTGTTTTCACGGAGTGTGGCATTCCTTTGAGAAAGTAGCCTTCGATATGCACAGCAGTCCTTTTGAAAGAGTATGGTACTTGTTAATTTCTTACACAAAAAGTGAACGCTTAATATACACAGCAATCCCTTTGAAAGAGGATGGTATTTCTTTAAGAAAACGCAGTATGATTCCATGTGATTGTGCTTTGAACAAGCATGGTATTGTTTGCAGGAAGCACAGCTTTATTTTGAAAAAAATATTCTTCAATAAGCAGCTGCACTTTAAACAAATCAAGGTATTCCTTTATTCCTTGAGAACCGTGCGGCATGTCTTTAGGCAAGTTTCCTTTGAACAAAATCTAATTTTCTCTAGACAGCACTGTGGAAAGAGTGCGGCACTTCTTGCTTAGAGACCANCTTTAGGCAAGTTTCCTTTGAACAAAATCTAATTTTCTCTAGACAGCACTGTGGAAAGAGTGCGGCACTTCTTGCTTAGAGACCACAGAAACAGAGCCACCCCCTCCAAGAATGCGCATTAAGGCCTTCCCCCTCCAGAAAACTCAAAAAAGGGCATGCCCCCTCCAGAAAATAGAAATGAACCCCTCCCCCCACCCCCCTGAAAACCAAAAAAACAAAAAAAAACACCAAAAAAAACAAAAAAAAAACAAAGCTCTGAGAGAAACCCAGACTTCTCCTAGAATCTTTCTTTTTTTTTCAGTTTCCCAGAGCTGAGACCCTAGATGAGGCCCAGGGACTCGCACTTAAACCTAAAAATTTGGAAAGAATATGGACATTCAAGGCAAAAATTGGGAAAAAATATGGAAGACATGTAAGCAACTGGAATGAATGTGATGTGCTTAACAATACCTGGTGGGAATACATGTAAATCGCAAACCCCCAAAAACACACGGGCTCACAGCATGCCTTTCTGTTTCTGAAACGTATTCAAATTTGAGTTTCGCAAAAAAGTGTGTTATTTTTTGGTGGGGTTAAAAATTGAAAATTGGGTCATGTCATATGTTCTTTGCACATCTTGTCAAACAACTATTCAAATTTGAGCACCCAAAAAAAAAATATATATTTAAATTTTCTTGTGGGGTTCCAAGTTGAAGTGAAAATATGTACTTTCTTTTGGGGTAATATGTTTGTTGAACCCCAGGAAAAAACTCTAATTTTTTGGTGGGGTTCAAACGTGACAATTAAACATTTTTTTTGGGAAATCTGGTCAAACACATTCAAATTTGAGCCCCCCTAGGATTTTTTTTTGGGGGGGGCCCAAAGTTGAAGATGAAATATGTTGTTGGCAAGTCTTGCCCACACAAATCGATTAAATATGTCCTGCAAATCTTGTCAAAAGTATTCAACTTTCAGCCCCACAAGAAACAACTGTTCCAATTTCATTTCGTCGCCGCAGAAAAACGCAGACGCGTACGAAACTCCATGACAGTAGTGTTTTTTTATGATCCCGCCGTTGTCCGCCTATAGTTGCTCTAGAAAATCTATGCTCAGCATATCAATATCCCATCATGTTTCCAAGTTTATATGAACCTTAGCTTTCGTTCACCCCCCCATGGGCCTCAAGTTGGAACTGTCGAATCCACGGGGTTTACATGTGATGATGATGATGATGATGATGATGAGGAGGAGGAGGAGGAGGAGGAGGAGGATGAAGTGGACAACACCAGAAAGACAGTGTTTTTACGACGCCGCAGCCCCGGTCGGTTGGCTACCCTTGAAAACATTGTTTTGACATAAAATCTGTACACCATTCAGGAATGATCAATGTCATTTTGTCAAGATAGTTGATGCGCCAAATTCGTTTTCCAATTTTTTTCGTTGTTTCGGGTCCCATCTATTTGGTAGTCACGGCGCAGCCATGGTGACCAGTGTGGATTATCCCATCCATCTTGGCTTAGCGTACCTTTTTCTTGGAGGCTGGAAGAACACGCGATTTCACAGACGGATATTTGAACGTTTGTTTTATTTTTTTGTTTGCCCTAAATTTCGGAAGACTGAGCATTCGCATTTATGTTGATGCATATCAAAGCGAGAGACCGAAAACATTTGACAGTGGGTGAAAATCCCGACATCAATCTTTTTTATTCGTGATATGTTGTCCGAATTTTGTTGTTGTCCCGATGATCATTTCGGAAACCCTCAGTTAAAGTGAATAACCGCCAAGATCCCCAAGATCCTCAAACTGGTGCTGGATGATGGTGGTATGGAGCGATACCAATCAGACAAATGGGGATGATGATCATTTTGGATGCCCAGGTTATGTTGCCAGTCGCATTTTCCGTGCTTTGAACTTGCCGGGAGCTGTTGGAATCATTGCCACTCGGTGAACTGATTTGGTGCCCGAGTCCTGGAAAAATGTCAGCCGAAAAACTCGAAAAACCAAAAGAACCGAACCAACAATGGTGCCTTCAGAGCCGAATTTGGCATACTGAAAGCAAGATGGAGATGGAGTGTTTGCTGATGATATGGGGACTGGCAGGGGACTGGATTCCTGGATGTAAATTCCTAAACATTTTTTTGGATATGATTTCTTGGGACCCCATGTTTCAGAACACATTGGATGCCACTCACCTTTCCATGAACCCACAAAGAATACTAATCACTAATCCTCATAACATTGGGATTAACAATCAGGCAGCAATTGTCTTGAATCAGGCCATGTTTTTCCCATGTTTTCATTCCATCCAGCTTTGAGGTAAATGGATTTATTTTTTCGCATTTCATTCAGTTGGACCTGCTGCAGGCTCTTGGGTGGTTGGTTTCATTGTCCCAAAAATGGGGGTGGAACTCTCCGCCATGTTTTAAAGCACGTCTTAGAAGAAACCGGTGGCATAAAAGGCATAAATCACTCCGAATGTTGGATATCGGCATGTAAACCCCTGTTTGAAGAGGACATGCGCGTTTCGATCCAGCGCACCTCAACCCTGATTGCGTCATTGATTCACCAGACTTGAATGTTTGTTCTGACCCACAGGTGTTTGGCTTAGGGAGGAATGGGAGGGTCCATTTATAGTCTTGTGGATGCGTTTTGATCTCCGTGTTTCAAGATGGCCTCATTCAACGTGGGGGCTTATTGTGGTATCACAATATCATCCCTTCCGCCATCACCTCAGTCCCACGGCGAATCCATCATGTTCCACGAATCGCCAGAGTGAATCGAACGGATTTGGTGGGTATGGAAACATTTGTAGAATTTGGGATTTGTTGCTTCTCTGCCATTTGCCTCAAAGTGACTAAGTGGTAATGAGTTCATGGTTGTGGGGGGCTATTCGCCGATTACCCTGTGCATTGTGTCCCAATTTCGCTGCGCAGGGTCGGGATCATTTGCAGAGCCTGGCATTTTTTCTGGTGCTCCTCACTGCTGGTTTTGATGCTTGGTGTCACAAAGGGCTCCGAGCCGCGCCAGCCGTGCCCGAGTGACTCGAGTGGTGATTTTGGCGTCGAAAGTGTGACATGTGAAAACCTGCTGGGTTCAAACTCCATCAAAGGATGTATCATGATGTATCGGATATGCTTCAGATTTTATTCGTAACCTGGCAATGGGAATCCTACATTTGTATTTATTTCAAGGTGATTTTACAAGTAAAGGATGGTGAACATTCCAGGGAAGTCCAGCCATGATGAAACAGGGTATCAGCGATGGGTGGACCATCCCAGGAAATCTCCATGGACGAGTTGAGACTCGTGACCTTTGCCAGGGGCCCAGCCCAGTACAGTGAGGGACTGGGAGGCAGACCGCATCTTGATGCTAAGTTGGTCAAGCCTGGATTTATGTAAGATTGATCGATGATCCACTGCGACTTGTGCCGAATTCGCGACCTTTCTTTGTGGAACCAATGTCATTGTTATACAGGATGATTGCCACAGCTGGTGACCAGCTGGTGTGGGTTGAGACTTGACCTTTCCGTTGTATACATCTGAGGTTTTCGCCATTTTCCCTGTGACCCTTGAGTTTTTGGGCATCACAGTTGCTCGGCGCTTGCTTAGCAGCTCAGCATTGTCTTGGTGGTGGTGGTGGTGGTGGTGGTGGTGGTTTAAATCATCTTAAATCCAAACATTGTTTCGTATTTGTTTGATGCCAACTCATTTTTGTTGACCATTTCCCCCCCCGAGTTGACTTAAATATCACCTCCCGATTTTGGGCTACCAATTTTGCCCATTTGCCGGTCCGGTCCGGGCCGGTCCCTTTGGGAGGCTTATGCCGTGAACATGCTGCAGTATACTGTTGTGGAAGGTCTGGTGTTGGGCATCACACTGTGCTGACGCTTGGACTGTGATGAGGGATCCCCAGTCGTCACCATGGTTGTTTCAATACAAAACAGATCTTCATGTAAGGAAACCTCAATAGATTCTTATATGTTGGTTTTCAATGGTTTTCAACCATGTTAATTCCTTTGCGTTGATTTTCACCATCTATTGATTTTCGGTCTTCACGCTGGGTGGACCATGGAGCTTCAGGTTTGGGCGATGGCTTGGTGATCCCAAAGATGGTGGAGTTCAAAGAGTGCGAGGACTTCAAAGATTTGCGCCTGCCAAGGCGGGAACTGGGAGAAGATCTGGAGAAGACCTGGGCTGATAACTGGATATCACTTGGTATCACCCAAGCTGGTCAGCACTTTCTGTAGATGTTGATTTTCCGAAAACAGTGGGTGTAAAGTTTCTTGGTTGAACCCATCAGGGCCAGCAAAATTCAGCAGCTGGTTTTCTAATCACTCTGCGATGCTACTCCATCAAGAGAAATCTCTCATCAACCTCATGAACCCCGACTATCAATCATTTATTTGATATGTTAGCCTTGTACTTGATATATAATATATACAATATATATTTATACTTAGCCAGTAGTCAGTCATTCATCATATTCTACAACCAATCATTGATCATATTCTATAAACAATCATTGTCCTGATACTTTTCCTCTTCCATTTCCCCTTAGAGGCGAGGGTCCCCTGATGCTTGGGCCCAGGTTAGTGTTCAATTGGGCGCCTCTGGCTGCTTGGCAAATGTTAAGGGAAAATCCCCAAGCATGGTGGTTCCCAGCCATTCCCTTGGAATTTTAGCCTTTTTGTGGTGATTTTGTGGTAGAACTATGTACAATTTATACATAGTTACATTGTATTTATATACATAACCACTGGAAGTTAAACCAACTTAGCAGGGTAAGCCGCCCCAAGCGTCGACTTTTCCAAGGAAGCATCCTACATCCTGACACTCTTCGGTGTCATCCAGGGTCTGGCCGAGCCAGCAGAACAGGCCGTGGGCCGTTGAAATCCATGGAAAACTGATTGTTTTGGGATGGTTTGATCAGTTTTTTCTTGAATTGTACTAAAGTTTCGTCTTCAGATCCTCAAATTAGAGAGAACAAACTATTTTCAAAGCTTTTTATCGAGGTTTGGACTTGATTTTCATGAGGAAAAGCAAGTTTTTTTGCAAGTCTTTCAGCTCGATGTCTGCCATTGAGTGGTCGAACCCCCCTGGGTGTCACTGTCGGACTTCCTAAATCAGTTTCCTTAAAAGTCCGGGATTCGGGAAATCCACGCAGGGATTTGTTCCGTCTTGTCCTAAAATGGGGGTACCCCTAAATCATCCTTTTTAGTAGGATTTTCCATTATAAACCATCTATTTAGGGTACCCCAATTTTAGGAAACCTCCATATAGTCAGATCTGCACTAGATATCCAGTTTCTTTTCAAGATGTACTCTCTGGAAACGGATCACGTTTGTGACCTATTTCACCTTGAGGAAAAAAACACCTGAACGAGTCTAAACCACCTCAGGCAGAGGATCTTCTAAATTTTTGTCACCATTTTTCAGGATTCTATGGATTTTCAGTATCATGTCTCTCATCGATTTTTTTCCCTTGAACTCGGCGAACCAAAGTTCCAATCGCTGCAGGAGACATCTTCCTTGTCTGGCTTGGTGTCTCCGCTGCAAGGCGATCCAGGGCGTTCTGAATCAATGGTGCTGACGATGCTGACGGCATTTCCTTCATATGACCATCATTTTTAGGGGTATCTATGAGTTTGGAACAAAAACACATATCAATTTGTTGGTTATATAAATATGAGTTGAATGTTATTGTCTATGTGTATATATATATATATGCACAACACCTGTCCAACTTATGTGACTTATGTGTATATAATTAGACACAATATGTAGTAGACACATGTCTTGTGTAAACCTCGCCATTCTTGTTGGCTGGTTGCTTATATCAAAAATTTAAGGCTATCCCCTATATCCCATGAGTTGTATCCCTTTTGGTGATCCCATGTGAACCAAGAGCTCCGCTGCTTGGTTCCGAGGTTGTGTCGAACATCCTGAGACTCGAATCTTGGCGTGTCAAATTTTGCGACAGCACCAGGGGATGGAGATTTTTTTGGAGGGATACCATCTAATAGTAGCTTATAACATCATTATTTGGAACCGAATTCACGAAATCCACTAGGAGAAATCTGAATCCCGGAGTCAACACTAATGGTAGTAAAGCAATGTCATAAACCAGCCATATTCTGATGGTTGAGAAACCCATACAAATGGCAATTTTTTGGGATGGTGGATCCTATTGCTTTACTAACATCAACTCACTATTAGTCACTATTCATCAGCATTAATCACCATCAATCACCATTAATCACTATTAATCACTATTAATCACTATTAAACACCATTAATCACCATTAATCACAATTTTCCATACAAGAAACTCCTTTGACATCCCATTTTCGGTTCATCAACAGTTGGTCCCTAGGTGGCGACCGTTTTTTTCGGTCGCTTTCTGGGCTACGTGGCGGCGCGCGTCACCACCAAAGGCTTCGTCATGGTGATATCATGGGAACTGGGTGTGTCTGAAAGATGGGGCCGTATCTGGTATGGTATACCTCCAAAATTGCAATTTGAATGAAGACAATGGCGATCTCCTCATTTGGATTCTGAAGATTTCCAGCACGGTCGCGCCATGCCAGAGGCTATTCAAAGCATTGAGTTCGGGCAGATTCTCAAGCAAATGTTGTTTTATTTTTTCGATTAGATGTCCATAATTTTGCTTTAGACTTCGAAGCTGTGAAATTTGGGGACCGGTTCTGGGACCGGTTCAAAAAGGGAACAGTCTTGAAACATTTGACCTTGAATCATGACATTGCGGAAAAAGTGCCAACTCTCCTACAAAAGTGAGAGTTGCACTTTAAGGGTTTCTCTGAAAATAGATGAAAATAGGACAAAACCCTAAACCCAATGGTCAATCATCATTTTCTCAATTTTTCATGGCTATGATTGGGGGTATACTGCATATACCTCAATTGTTAAACTGATTCTCCAAAACAGATGACGTCTCCAGACGTCATTGGGTCACAGCTGCAGAACGTGACCACTGGACGTTGCCAAGAGCCAAAGACGTCGCTGGGCAGGGAACGTGTGGTTTGGCTGTGGTGTTGTCCGGATCAAATGGAATTCCCCTACAGATTGAGGTTGGACAATGGGAAAATCATCTGCAAATGGTTGAGTACGAAAGGATGGAACCAGCAATACAAACTGCAGCAAGAGTGGAAATTCAAGGGACAGGAACAACAGTGGCTGTATGATTCGTGCTTCAGAGCGTGGTCACCCCTGTCTGGAACTGTCCAAAAGGATTTTCGAGACTTTTTTTTTTCACGTGGAAAGATTCCAGGAAGATTCCTGGGAATTTGCAACATAGACATAGAGTTTTTTTTTGCAGGTTCATTGTGGTAAACCCAAGAACAGGCAATCCCCAACTATCAACATTTTTTTTTAAACATCATCCTAAAGAAGAAAATACATGAAAATTCGTTTACCCTATAATCAACCCTAATTGGGGATGGTTCTCTTATTGCGTTTACCACATGATTCTCTATTTCGCATGCATGAAAAGTTGCTGACTCTTTCGAGTCATGTGGTCTGGGAGCTGATCGCTGTCTCCGAATCTGGAGGTGTTCAAAGCAATGTAGTAAAAACACCATCCCAAGTACGGTAATGATGTAATTAGCCCAAGAATATGTGGGAAAACAATGGAAAAAAAACAAGCTCTGTAGTAATATTATGATAAGTTGCTATTTTTTACCAGAAATGGATGATGGTAAGAAAACCATCCCCAAATCCTGAGGAATCCCAATCTGTTCGTTGAGTCGTTGAGGTCTTGGCAAAGATGCCTCTTCATGGCTACCTTCCCATGGAACCGCAGGAACGGACGGCTCGTGGAGGGCGATGGCACTCAGGGGAGAGCGTTGGTATGACTTCATTTCCCTTCGCGTAACTCAGCGTTTTCCGAGGGTCTTTCAGGAATGTGTCCAGTCATCCCCATGCTCCCAAAGTTTGGGTACCCAATTTTTTTGTTTGAAGAAATTTCACTGGCATTTTCCATGATTTCTTTCCCTTCAATTTTCACTCCGATGTTGAACACCATTTACACCCAGCATCCAAGCCAGCGTCCCCTAGAAATGGAAGTAATAGCTCCCAACATGAAGAGTTCCACATTCTACCATTTTTTTATCGTTGCTGTATCTGGTGTCGCTGGGGATGTGATGATACGCATGTATAATCATAATCCATTTTCTCAACCACCGCAAAACCCAGAAATGCACCAAAAATAGGATTACAGTTAATAGGACTATGACAGGATTATAGTAGGATTACAATGTCCCGGAAATAGCTACAAATCAGATGAGAATCCCCCCAAAATTGAGGCTTTCAGCACCTGAGGAGACCCTGCTGGAGAGCGGCCTCACCTATGGGCTTGCCGGCGAGTCCGACGGCGACGAGCTGCTCTTCGTGGGTCGCGAGGGCCGTATGGGAGCTGTAGAGGCGCCGAAGGGGAGACAGTGGCTGCATGTTGCCATGTTGGATATGTTGGATAGTCATATGGATTTTAACAATCAAGCTATGGGAATATTGGTTTATATAGGTATACAATATATATATATATATATCTACATCTACATCTACATCTACATCTACATCTATATCTATATCTATATCTATATCTATATCTATATCTATATCTATATGTATCTATATATCTATCTATCTATATAAGTGAATACAATGGATAAATGATGGCTGGTTGATCATTAGATCGGGTATTATACTATCCGGAATGGGGATAATCACTATCCATGAACTGGGAATCCCGTTCTCACATTGTGGCTTTGGAGCACTGCTCAAATGGGTCCTCCTTTGAGTGATGCTTATCACTCTTTTGGTGGGGTTATAATGGGATATAATGGGATACAATCAACTGTAAAGGGGGATGCAATGGGAGATATACTGGAATACAGAATCAACAAAATCTAAGGGGTTGATAGGGCAAATCTAACGACCAACAACCAGGGCAACCATGGACGAATCTGGCCATCCATTGTTGGGCCACCCAATTTTTGTGTATCCCAAGAATATCAGAATACTGCTCTTGGGGAATCACTAATAAATACTGTAGATGATTGTTCTAGCGGTCACCAAAATGCTGTACATAATAATTCCCCAATGGATTAAAGCCTCCAGAATCGGAGCTTTATTTATTCATTTATATTTTATATAGGCGCATGCAGCACTCTTCTGAAAGAGAATGGATTCCTGCAATACTCATCTTCTCAAAGTATGTCAACATTAGTGTTTTTTTGGTAGCATGTATATATATATATATATATATACACATACACATACATATACATATGTACAGATACATACGTGTCTATATAGACATATATGTATTTACTGGTTTGTTTTTGTGCTGCGGCACCCGCGACGCACGAGGCGTATCTGCTGATCCTCTCGGTGGCCCTGCTGGGTTTCGGCTTGGGCGCTTCCGAGGGGATGACCATTGTGCCCATGCCCTTCAGCACCTTGGATACAGATCTTGTTGGTTTTTAGGGCCTTTGAGGATTTTTGTTGGGCGATGGAATGAGGATGGATTTTTGAAGTTTTGTTGCTGGAAAACATGGATTTTGGTGGACAAAAATGGGATTTAGCGAGCAAAATAGAGGGATTGAAGCAGCAAAGCATGGGAATTGAAGCAACAAGATATGGGCATTGAGCCAATGATTGGAATTTTCGAACAGGAATGTTTCTTTGCAACAAACCAAGGGATCTCAGCACAAGGAACCTGTTGGTCTCACAGCATCTGCCGAGGTTCTGGGTCTATGTTTCAACCAGAGCTTTTGGTCATCGTCATCGGTTTCTCGGTAGAGACGATCTTTCCACTTGGGAGAGATTGGTGGGTTTATTTTCCGGTCAAAGATGGCAAGGGACAATTCTCCATGGATGATTTTCCCATTACAATCAGGAAAAAACCTCAATCTCCGGGGATTTCGTTGTTTTTTGTTCGCCAGCCAAGGGAAACCGGATGGATCTTGGATGGATTTCACTTGTGTTGATCTGGACAGTTGATCCTCCGAAATTGAGGATCCACAAATGCCCCGCTCGTTGCTAGTGATGTTCCACATAGCTGACATTTATATACAGATGAACTTGGCAAAACATCCGACGGCAAACTGTTGTCAGCATGACCTTTCCTGGCATCTTTCTTGATCAAAGACTAAACTTGTGAATGGCGGAGGTACATCGTTTTTGAACGGTCTCGGGGATGGTTGGTACCCGAATCTGGCAGCCATCTTCAAGAGCTGAGGCGCCTGCTTCGCATTCTTTGCGGAACACTTTGATGAACAGGCACCTCAGCTCCACCTTTTTTTCGCGTGACGGTCAAGGTTTGGGGCAATGGAAGTTGTTAACTGGTTTTGAAAAGTAGTGACCCACTCAAATGAACAATTCAAAAAAGTGTGGGCATCCCCAGAACCATCTAAAATCCATTTGCACTCAAATTTCAGGCATTTTTTGAACCACAGAAATACACCACGTCAACATCGGTGTGTCTGAAGATGGCGGGAAACACCCATCAAATTGTAATATTCATCGGAACATCGATGGATTCATCCTGGGATTTGATGGATGTTGGCCTAGGTGGCTGAGGAACTTCTGGAGGAAGACTTGGAGGAGCGAAAGAAATCCGTGCGTTGACGGTGATTTTTTGGTGGTGGGAGAAGAAATCCTCAAAATCCCATGGTTAATCATCATTTTCCTTACTCAATGGCCATTTTCTGTGACATCTTGGTCTGTCGTGGACTCCTTGAGAGCAAGACGCAAAAATTCAGGAGCTGAAAATGGAACAGCAAAAGCGATTGAAGCTGGGCTATGGAATCTGATTTCTGTGGGAATGTGGATGCAGCGGCAGCGAGAACATTGGTGGAATGGATAAACTTCCTATAGTATATCTTCCCATTTGCGGTATACCCCATTTTTCGACTGACCCATGTAAAGAATTCTCATCAGGATGCTTGTCGTTATTGGGATGGTTCCAGGCTGAAGGGGTTGTTGGTGTCAGTCACATGAAGGATGGATGAATTACGAAACTATGTGCTTAATCACACAAAACGTGCACAATGGATATACGTCTTGTTGGAGACAAGTACACACGTACACAAGAAACGAAACACCCCATGGTTTGGGGTTCGGTACACTTGAAGTCTCGTTGGTAGCAACTCACATGGTTTGGTACACTCCATGCGACCGAAGAAGCTGTGACTTTCCCTGGGAGCTGTGCGGAATACTGTTCTACCTAGATTGTCCTCATTGAGTTTCAGATGGGTTGAAACATGTTGAAACCACCAATTCGTAGACACAAACAGTGACTTAGACCTAGGCGGGCATCTTAGGGCCTGAATTAGGGCCTGAATTAGGGTGCCCCAGATTCTGCTTCTATGTACATGCTTCATAATCATCATGCATCCAGCATGCAATTTTTAGGCTATCCAAATTTGTACCTTTCGCCTATCCTCCATGCCGACCATGAGAGCAGCAGCCGGCTGTCCAGGGACGAATTGACGGCTGAATTTGAGAAAAAGATCAGAGAAGCGCCCTCAAAGATGCTTGGAAAGCTGATGGTGAGATGGGTATGGCTCAGAATTATTAACCCTATACTTGGTTGGTTGATATTAATTTACCATTAAAAATGACCATTAAAATGGTACCATAATTTTGAGCCATAGCCAGATGGTGCCATGGTCAAGTTAGTTGGATTTTACCATCGTTTTGATGGGACAACTCAATGGGATGTTTTTATGGGGATATCTGAGGATATGTTGTGGGATAAAAGCAACTGCAATCGAAAGTTGGATTGGATTAAGCCATTGATCATCATTGGGGGATGCACCACGTTCATAGGGGTCAATGTATGCTGCATACCCATTGAGCATCGTCCAAAACCTGGTTGCGTTGAATTGGTTCTACTGGTTGGTTGATTCGGGTTCACGTAACGGATAATGATAATCTCCATTAAACTAGGTTCCTGTGCCGTAGACGGCCGTGTGGAATTGGGACTGCGATCGTACCGAACAAAGCTTGCTGGGTGAATGCATATAGTTTACAGGTAGTCAGGTATCATCATGTTTTTGGTATTAGGATGAGTTTCACAATGTGAAGTGTGTCGTGCGCTTTTGTCAATTCCCAATGTTATGCATTGAAGGCAATATATATATATGTATACATACATATTTTTCTTCCACGTTTTTATTACATTTTTTTTCTAAGGATTTTATATTTCAATGGTGCAAAAAGGAGCTTTTTATTCCGGCACACTTGTCTACTTTATTAGACCACCTAGTGGGACAAACTTGTCTAAGAACATCTTAACTTAGTAGGATAAACGTTAGTCGCCCACCCCTACCCCACCGAAACCCCAAGTTACCTCGAAGAAACCGGAGCGTAATGTCAGGAACGTAGTAGGATGAACGTTATTCGCCCACCCCACCCAAACCCCGATAATACCGAAAGGAACAAAATCACACAACCGTTTGTGGCACGGGTGCCAACTACCCAGTAGAACTCCCTCTGTCCGGGGTTTTTGTCACTGCTCAATGGGGGAATCCCATTCATGGTGGTGGGATACTCCCCCAAATCCAATGGCTTAAAACCTCGTTTTCCAGATGTTTGATGGCCACATTTTCTTTCTGAACAAAGCCGGATGGGTTTCTAGATGGGAAGTGCATGACATCAGGTTCTGGAGTTTGAATCTAAAACCTTCTATATAATGTATATGAGTCGAGTGATCTAAAGTTGCGGTCACTTGCATGATGCAACAGGTTCTTGTGTTTACACTTTCCGGAAAACATCATGGTCAAATATTATTTCAAACACGTATGAATGGGGATATGTCTATACCTACCACCACACTTGGCATGAATATCCAGCTACACCAGTCATGTTGGTATGAACGCTACCATTTTGTTGGTTTTCACCCGGGTATATATAAAGGTGAAATGGCCGATACCCCATACCCGTCATACTGCGGCGCACACTCACGTGGGCGTTTCCTAAAATTGTGTGCCCCAAAACCATTGGTTCCCAATTCAAATGATCAATTTTGGATGATTCTGGGGTCGCCCATTTTGAGAAATCACCATATCATCTTCCGATTTTTGGTTATATACCCATAAATAAATATCCAGTAGTTAGTTATATTAAATTACAAAAAAAATCCTATTCATCACATCTCATGAGTACTACTATTCCTTTTGGTTTGGTCCCAATTCGCACGTTTTTGCATCAGACCCTAGTGCTGAGGAAGCAGGACTTGGAGGAGACGTGCAGGGAGAAAGTGAGACAGCTGAAGGATGAGATGCAGGACGAAGAGGTCAGGTGGTGACTTTCAAACAGAGCCTTGGGATGGGGTATTATATATATATATGTATATACAGATTGTATGTATATATATATATGAATGTATGGATAATTCTTTCTCTCTCTCTCTCTTGTATATATATATATGTATGGATAATTCTTTCTCTCTCTCTCTCTTGTGTATATATATATATATGTATGGATAATTCTCTCTCTCTCTCTATATATACATAGATGATATAAACCCCTATGCCATGGTATATAGATGTATTGAAAAGCTGCCTCTTTCTGTTTTTTCCCTGTTAGGTTTACGTTACGAGAGTAACATTTCCAGTATTGCGTATCTGATTGGGTTTCGTGTGTCTTCGATTTCCTCCAAGCGTATGCGAATCCGCGACAGTGGAGTGCTTCCCTTCCCGGCTCATGCGACTGAAATTTGGAGTAGCGGGTGCCTTTTCGGAGTTCTCCTGTCTAGCCCTTGTGACATCGATTTTTTTGAGATCACTGATCGGGGTTGGCTTTCCTTTTCAAACCCTTAGATACTTCTGATTCCAGTCAACAATCTGGCTGTCAACGTCCACTCAATCGTTTGACCATTGCCCACGAGGATGCTACCCAGTGGGAATGTTCTTTTCTTCCTTTAACTTCCCTCAGTCCGGAGCTTGCAACCTACCCTTTGTGCAAATCTACATTGACATTTGAACTTAATCCAGCATATTTTGGACCTCTCAATCTCACAACATTTCGCTTGGAAGAGAATTGTCAAGGTGGCACATCCACATTTCAGCTCGACGCTTGCTAAGATCTCGGCATTTCAGTCTTCTCAAAATGTCTGGTTCAGCTAGGTACGCCCAAGAATAAACCATCCCCAATTTCACGAAAAAACTGGCTGGAATCTTCCAATCTTCCCAAATTGGCGGTTTATGATTGGATTTACCATGGCGTTTACCACGTGAAGACCATCCGCTGGTCAGGCAGAGGTGAGGGACACGTCACACAACCCTGCCACGGTTGAAGGCGTCATGGCAGTGGCGCCTTGGCCAACTTTCTAAAAAAGGAGGTAATATCCCGAAGCTATGGCAATACATAGCTGATTAACCAACAATAAGGAAAATAGAGGGAAAAGTGAGATCCTGTTGTTTGTTTTTGGTTACTGACCAAATTTGACAAAAATTATGGTGATAGAACCAACAATAGGGAAGATATCATGGGCATAGAGCGGGATTTGACCAACCACAACATGAGGCTGGATACCTATTTGAGCATCGGTTGATTGTTGGGATGTCTCCTACCAAGGGCAAGTCCAATGAAGACTTGTGGATATTTTCGCGCTCTCAGACCTTATTTTCATTTATTTTTCCCACGAGACTATTTGACTAAGATATAGCTTTCAAAATGCTGCAAAACCTTGCTATCAGGTTCATTGAACAACACTTTTGAGGATTCTTTGCTCTCTTCAGTGATGGACTATCTTTTGGCGGAACAGGGTTTTAAGGGATGTCATACCTTGTTTCAGCAATATAAAACTGATCAACTGAGCAGATCCATGAGAGTTGTTGTTGATGTGGTAAAAACCCAGAAATGGCACTGCCTTGTGTATGTACGCATATCCCAACGGGTTCACATTCCCCTCTTGTTTTTTTTCAACCGAGGTGGGAGGCGTTTGGATCTTTGGGCAGCTGGTGCTTTTCAGCACCTTTGCTGCGGTCATGGCTCATGGCACACCAAAACAGGGATCCTGGTAGTGGATTTCACCTGCAAAAAATGGATGTAACGACCCACAGTGAGGATAAAAAGGGGAATATATTGGGAATTAATGGGACATGTAGAAGATAGGATTATGTTTGGGTGTGTCTGAGAATAGGGTATAAGCCCAAGTTGTGGCAAGTCCATGGGGAGCATGATGATAAACCAGTGGATGGAATCAGGTACCCTGTTTTCTAGACAATCCAGACAATCCCAGGTAATATCAACGGAAAGAACTAGCAGCAAAACCAGAATCAGACAGCTTTTGGTGGCTCTATATTTTGGTTGAAAGCTGTAGTTTTCATGTTTTTTTTCCACGTTTGGCCACCAGTGAGCCAACTGAATGGGGATATCATGAACAAAGTGCTTTTGGACCCAGGAATCCATCCTGTTGAGGGTTCCGTTGTCAACCCAGAAGACCTGCCACCTCCGATTTGTGGTGCCAAAGCGCCCCAAAATGTAGCCCAATTTTTTGGGTGCCATACCCAGAATTGGCTACAACTGTTGCTGATTTGTCAGTACATCCTAGTGATATCAGTGATATCTTCAAATGCATTGGCTTGGCACTTAGGGTTTGTTGCATCCCCAATTTCGAGACCAGGTATGCTGGGAAGCAAGACAGAAGCTTGGCTGCGTGGTGCGATTTTGTCCTTCAAAACCACATTCCAATGCAGGATTTCCCATCAGGGTATCAAGATTGGGTAGTCTCCCAGTTGTTCTCCCAAAAAAAAGATGGAAAAAGGGCCAAGCTGTCAAAAATCCTATGGTTTGATCTGGACAAATTCTGAGCCCACACCCAACAACCCCCCAAAAAATCGCAGGGATCCCCCTTTTTTCAGCCACGGATCGCGTGGTCCAAGGATGTGACGGTCTTCCAACAGGTCTTTACTGTGTTACCCATCATGCTGGTGGGAAAAAGCTGCCGCCTCCTTGGAGTCCTGGTCGCCACGTATAGCACCATCAACTTTCGCGTCTGCGATGATGGTGGCAGCAAGTTGGATTGCAAGTGCAAGAGACTTGGCTGATGACGAAGTGGTGAACTCCGAAGCAGCGTTTTTTGTGGGAAAACAGCTGGATGTGTACGAAAGCACTGGTAACATCAAAGGCAATGGAAAATCTACATACAGGGTATTCCAACTGAAATTCGCATTGCAGTGAATTCTACAGTTCACATGGACCTGGGACCGTTGCAGGGATTCAACCTACAGATGTGGAAGACCCGCAGTCCAGTTGCCACAACTTGCAGATGCCATGCCCAGCTGAGGGCAAACAACCAACAGACCTGGCGGTCCGATGCGCTCTTCTGCTTTCTCTCCACCCTTCCGAGGTGACACAGTGTTTTCTGTGTGCCGAAAATGCTATATGCATATATCTATATATTATATATACACATATATCTTGCAGATCAGGCGTGTGTGTATATGTATATATATATATATATTTATACATATTTATATGATATGATTATGTACACATATTACATATATGTATATTTGTATCTGTCTATTTGTCATCCCCAGCATTGCAACGCACCGTGACAGGGCGACCATCCAGGGTGCTTTGGGACCCATTCCAATGCGGGATCGCTTCTTCCACTCAGCACCTTGGCTCCAGGAAAATTGGATACCCTACTTTGAGGGTGCATCGCAGGAATTCTCAATGGTTTATAGATCATAAATCATATGGAAATCATATGGGATATTCCATATATGATTGGAATAGAACATGGATGAATATGGTTATATATGAATACATATGGTATATATCCCCAATATTCCAGGTCTATATCCCCAATATTCCATATATTACTGAATATATTCCAATAGGATCATAAATGGTGATCCACCACACCCCACGATTCCCGGGATGACCAGGATCAGCTCCGAACGGAGCGCACGCACTTCATTGCGGCAGCTGCCAGGAACGAGACGGGCGGCAGTGGGCGGAAGATGATTTGAATCATGGGATTTAGAGGGATTTAACCAAGAAAAATGGTGGTTTAATGGGGATCTAACGGGATTTAAAGCGATTTACAGTAATAGGGATCTAAGGGGATTTAAAGGGATTTAATGGGGATTGACATGGGGATTGAATGGGGATTCCAAGATGATTAATCATTGGATGATTCAACTAAGAAAAATTGTGGTTTAATGAGATTGAAATGGATTTACCCCTCTGGTAAACTAACAGTTTGCTATTGAACATGGCCATTTAGTTTGTTGATTTGCCGATGAAGAATGGTGATTTACCACAGCTACGTTTACCAAAGGGTAATTTTAGAGAAAAAAACAGTCTTCCCCAGGTAATTCTGGAGGTTTCCTATGAACTTTCGTCCAATTTGTTGAAGATTTAGAACATTGCAATGTGTTGATCATGTATAGATACTGCGACCGGGTTCCATCGCGACCCAAAGATTGGCTCCTCCGCGGATCACTTCCACAGTTCATGACCTGTTTGACCATGGCAGGCTCTATGTCGTGGTCATGGCCGTTGTTGGTTCAATTCTCTTGGATCGCTATGGAGTGAGGCACGGTCCGATGGTTCGATTTGAGACCTTACAGGGTGTAGGGTTTGTAGGTTTTACATAGAGCAGGAAGCGCTAATTCCGGTGTCTTTTGTAGGTTATTGTGAATTGGCGTGAATTGCCTTTGCTTGGCGAGCAGCTCCAAAATAGAAGAGTGATCCTACGTGACATCACCAAAACGGCGGGATCCGTATGACCATATATATGGAAAATAGCTCATTTGTAGAGATGATCTACCTCTTAAACATGGTGATTCTCGATAGTAATCTCAAATTACCAGAAGGTAGCTCAAATCGTCGAATCTTTGACATAGCAATATCCATGCTGACTTCCAAGCAAATTCCACCTCTGTGTTTTCCTCATGTCCCCCACCATTTGGGCCATTTATGTACAAACATAGTTTTGACTTAGTTTGGTTCCATTTGGTTCCCGCACTGAGCTTGTTACTGCTATCCGGATTGGCCTTGGGATGAGGGGACCCACATGTCTTGAAGTTGGTTGCGAAACTATCCATTAGAACCCAGATTCCACTTGCTGTAAACACATCCTGTACATTGATGATTGTCCCTGATTGCAGGCTTGGATCCAAGTTCTTTCTGTTTTTCGTAGATATTAGTGGGATTATGTGATTATGTCAATATGTGAAGGATACATTGTTAGCTGAATATGATCCAAATAATATTGGGTATTTTAAAGTATTTTCTACGATGATTATAATTACGATGCAGGAGAATCCTAGAATAAACAAACATATTTACTGCACAAGAATAAGATTGAGAGTAAACATAGCAAGTATGCATATAGTAATTCTAACAATAGTATCATAACAACAAAATACTATATAATATCAATAACTGGTCCCTGGTAATGATCCCAAAAACTCTAGTATATTCAATCCTGATATTCCATATCCATCATACTATCATTACACCATTCTTACATATACTCTCATGTTAGCATTCAATATACATGGTTACCGTACTGTATATACATGATAGATCTATTCATATCTCCTTATATCCATCATATGCTCATATCCCCCGGTCTAAACCGCATCCTTATTTGTCCAGCAGTCCAAAAAAAACCCGAAGTATCCCAACATGATGCGAATAGTCCCAACATTTCTTGTCATTTTATCATGATTTTTCCCTTGGTTTCCCCCTTTTCCCCTGGGTTTCACGTTTTTCGAACATGATCCGCTGCGCCGCAGGGCCTTGCAGACGATCAGTTCGGTGGTCGACAGCTCCGGAGGATGTCAAAAGTCCAGAGCCGAAGAGGCGAAGAGATGCGGCGAGATGCGGAAGGGAAATAGATGGGATTTTATATGGGAATTTCAGATGGTTAAACCATGATGAATGGTAACTGTTATGGTTAACAATGTTTGATTATGGTTTTAATTGTGGTTGATGATGGTTAATCATTGTTGATATTGATTAATGGGATATTGAGACTTCCAAAAGATAGGTTGGTAATCCCATCCGCCGTTCATATGAAACACACCCGAGAAACTATGGAAAAAATGCGGGCATGAAATCAAGTGTTGGGACCATTTGGGGAGTGTTTAAATATGAATGGGGATGCGATTAGTGGGATAATGTTTTACGATCCAACCAGTATAGGATATATTTGATGGATCTAATCAACAAACACGGGAATTCAGACTAAGCATAGTGGTGATATAATGGGATATAATGAAATATGATGGGACATATAGATACCTTGGCAATGGCGATAAGGAAATGATGATAAACCAGTGGGTTTTGGGGTAACCTATTTTTAGACGTAATATACGCTTATATATGTACAAAGCCTGATAACTCTTATATATATATATATATACATACATATATACATACATACATACATACATACATACATACATACATACATACATACATACATACATACATACATACATACATACATACATAAGTACATACATACATACATACATACATACATACATACATACATACATACATACATACATACATACATACATACATACATACATACATAGATACATACATACATACATACATACATACATACATACATACATACATACATACATACATACATACATACACACACCATGTTATGTATACCGACTACAACCAACTGAAAATGGAATTATATAAACCAAACAGAGTTGGATATGCAGCCAACATGTGAAATGGGCCTCAAAATAGGGTACCCGCAAAATCCCATCGTTGTTTTCCATCACCATTTTGAGACACACTCGTAGGATGCTTCTGGGGCAAATATATGGCGCGCATGATAATTGAATATTGATATATGGTAGAATGTGACTGATATACGACGGTTCATGATTTGCGTGGGAAATCAGATCGGGTGCATCCATCTTGGTGACTTGTCATCAAGAAAACCAATTTTGAACCGGTATGAATTGTGGCCTTGGCAAAGCGAAAAGCGGAAGTAGTCCCAGATGTTTTGGGGCGGGGGTCAATCCTAATTTCTGCTCATGAAATCATGATTTTCTTGCTGGTTGAACATGCTTAAACCATCATTTTTTGCTTGGTACAACCCCATCAAATCATTTTGACCACCGGCCAGACCTTAAACTGGAGGCGCTTGCACGGGATCTCAGCGAAGGGATCCTGGATATGACGATTGTTCTAGACATCCATGTTAGATTGCCACGTTGGATGGCTAAAGGCATACCGCATCTCAGCATTGTGCATGGCTAAAAGTCAGATTTCATCCATTTCTACTGGTTACCTTCTGGCAAACTAACATTAATTATGGAAAATCACCATTTTTAATGGGAAAATCCTCTATAAATGGTCATTTCCAATAGCTATGTTAGTTTCCTGGAGGGTAAATCCAGAGTTTCGTAGATCAAATCCACAGAGTTCTGAGGTCCATGGCCCGACCGCCTCTTGGCGAAATGACGTGTCGTCGAGTCGTGGGTTGGGCTTTTCCACAGGGTCTTACTCTCGACACGGATCCAACTGAGTGATGTTATGATTTTCTTTTTGGCCAATCTGACTTGAAAAGGTGATGGTGACAGCTCAGGTCTATGGCCTTTCAGAGTGAGCCCAAAGGTTGGAAGGTCGGGACCCCTGGGACAACTGGGACCACTGGGACAGATCAAGTGCTCATGCGTTGACCTTGACCTTGATGAAGGGCATATGTTTACGTCTGCAAGAGCAGATTCATCCTCGAAGAACATGCTCTCCATTCATGTCGCGATGGGAGATGTCAAGCAGATTACGGTTCAGCCATCAACCAGTTATAATCCTATGAATTTCTGACGCAGTTCTTATCGCCGATTTTTTCATTTTCATTCCTTCAATTTTTGCTTGTGTAATTGTACTGTGTTGATACCATAACATTGATTCTACTAGCTCGGCATTTCTCCTTGGATTATTTCAGATGTTGCTACTTATCATTTTTTTTTCTACTTTATATTTTGCATGTTGAACTGGTCGGTTTCAAGTATTTCTTATTTTTTTCTGGGATGATGATGCTGCATCAGCTCGTGCTAATGTGTTCCGGTTTTGGACAACCCCGCATCGCATTGGACACTGCTTAGTTTACTTTCAATTTCCCTAGCCATGACCATTCAATACTCATTGAATCATATCCATTATTTTTGTCTCTCCATGATTTGGCTGGTCTATTCAATATCCTCTCATATTCCGATGATTGGACATTATTGCTGGGTTTGATCATCATTTCTCCCTTCCAGCTAGGTCTGTCCAGGTATGTCGCGGGGAGCCTCAGATCTGCTGGTGCTGTTAGGCCCCTGAAAAAACAACATGGCTAGCTAGGAAATCCACTATGAATGGAGGTTTTCAAAGGGAAAATCATCGAGCTGTATTGACCCATAGTCCACAGTCAAGTTATGTCTCTAGATTTCGTTGACAAGATCAACAATATTTAGGGGTTCATTCATCTTTGGTTTCCACTCAGTGTGATAGAGCCAAATACTGACTGTATTACCAATAGAGGGGACATACCAATCACGGTGCTGATGTAACCACAGCTGCGGGTATATCCAGCAGCAATCCATTGATTCATGGACTCCTCTTTGGAACAAAGCTGATGGGCTTGGACCCTAGTTCCAACAGGAAAGCGCCGATATTAAGCTGATGAATATTCGATGCACCTTTCAGCATATGTCAGGTCATGTCTATTTCTTTTGGTCATATCTTCATTTTGTGTGGTTAGATTCATTGTTTCATCAATTAACCTTCCTCTTTGCTTAGTGTATTGTTTGGTTAGATCGTCATTATGCTGGGTTAAGAAATCATTCAAACGACATCATTCTTTTGCTGAGTGAAATCTTCATTGTCACCGCTGTAAATCTTCATTTTTTTTTTCTAGTCATATCCTCATTTTATTTGCTTGAGTCTTTGTCTTTCTTGATTTGATTGTTGATTCTTTTTGGTTGAATCATCCTGTTTCTTTGATGAGTGGTCTATTTTGGTGAAATCAGCCCTGTTGTTTGGTTGAAACATATCATGTTCCCCCTTGGACCTCCGCGGCGAAAGGTGTCACTGCTGGGAAGTGACGCAAGAGGTCCAGACCTGTGATGTTGGGTCTGAAAATGGGGGGGGCCCAAAAGCCGTTGGACAAGGGGAGCATGTGGTTTTAAACCATCAAAATTGGGGGATCCTATCTTGAAACAAAGCGTTTTGGGAGAAACATCTACAAAAGAGAGAAGAACGTGAGGTTTGCGAACTATGTTCTAATCATTGATGGCATAGCTGGTGGATATGGATGTGGCTGTATACCTATATGGACCATTTTTCTGAGAGGTGAATCTCCGATGTGAACTGCAGGGTATCAGGGTTTTGATCCACACCAATAGTTGTTGCCACTGCCACAAGACCAGAAGCTGGATACGTCCAGGACCCAGGTCTTTCAACAAGAAAGGTGGTGTAGATGGACTTGTAGATCATCATCCCCAAAAAAGAGGTTCATGGATATTAAACCATGCCCGAAATTGCACTTAAACTTGGAAGAGACACCAAAAAACAATATATATTTGATGACCATCATCATCAGCATCATCATCGTCGTCGTCGTCGTCGCCGCCGTGGCCGCCGTGGTCGCCGTGGTTGCTGTTGTTGTTGTTGTTGTTGTTGTCGTCGGGCAAATGTGCCAAAGTGCAAGACTGTTCGAAGAAGAACTTCGCCAGCAACATGCTGTACTTAAGTACAGTTGATTGACAGCGCCAATCACTTTTCACCCAAAGCAGAAGCTGCCGCTCTTCAGGCATGCAATCGTTCAATGATGGCCATGCACAATCTGCACTACATTCGGTGACAGGCCCACACCCATCACGAAGGATGTGCTTGGTCAGCCCCTGACAAGCGCCGAAGCTGCATCATAAATGTTGGGCCAAGCACTCAGCTACACCAAAAATCCCGCCTTGTCCCCGCTGCAGCGCATGTCTGTAACTGTAACCTCTGGCGAAGCGATACAGCAAAACATGCATCAGGCCTACAAAATGTAGGTTTGCTACGCTCGCCATGGCCATTCCGAAGACAACCGCAGCCAGCAGGGAGGTATTATCATTCAGGTTGATTCCTGCGCAACCATGCCAGGCCATGGCCTTGCCCTTCCCAGGAGTTATAAGTAGGAGTGAGAGCAAGTAACTACTGGAGGATCTGGAGATGTGGCCAAGATTCTGCAATGGGATTTATCATGAAAAAAATTGGTCATTTTCCAGAAGTAACCGTGCGCCCATCAGTCCCCAAAAATTAGCTTGGCCTGCAAGCTTTGAAAACAACGGAAGCCCATGTTGAGATGAGGGTCATTCATGTTGACACACATTTCTTGTGGACCACCAGATCACCTTCCCATGGCTGCAGATTTTTTTGTCCGATGCCTGGCCCACGCAGACCGAAAAGCCGACCGAAACGCCGACCGAAACGCGATTGCCGGGGAGCCCACCGATTTCGGATTTGAGCGCTGCTGTTTGGACGGCATATGAATGGGTTTTCAGACCTTCTAACTTTGGTTGATTTTGGTTAGTTGTGTTTCAGAGCATGTAAAACAAAGCGGCATTTTCTTTCAAAACAAACCGCAGGTGATTGGCAGACATTGGTGGTTTTGGGTTGATGCTTTGGTTTCTTTTGCAGCATCCATGGTATCCCGCCATCACAGGGTGGTATTCCAAACCCCCTGCCCAAAGCGAGGCAGATGTGGATAATCCCGAAAATTGGACTGGTCGGAATAGTGATTTGGGTTGTTTCCAAGATCTGGGCCACTCATATTATACAGATATATGATATACTGATACATTTACACACATCTATGGTGGCCCAGTGGGCATCCCACTTCAGGGCAATCCCTCCACTTCCAGGCCTGCTGGTACCGTCGCCACTGACGATGCCAACGCGAGTGCACAGGGAAGCGCGGCTCCGAGAAGTGCGCCCAGCGCGCCCAGCGCGCCCAGCGCGCCCAGCGCGCCCAGCGGCACACGCAGAGGGACCATCAAACGACAGGAGCGGTGATGGGGATAAGAAATGATAAGAACAAAATACAACCTCCCCAAAAGTGATTCCTCGAATGTTTGGATTTACTAAGGGCGAATCTGACCGACAATTTTTGTTTTGGCGAATCTTGGCGATCTTCTAGTCAGGGGATCACCTTTGCCCATGAGAAGTGGAATGCAATTTTTCTTCATTTGCAAGTGTTCGCATTTCTGGACAATTAATGAAAATTATATATTATATACTGTAGATATACATAATATGAGCACACACACACACACACACACGCAAGTTGTGCATTTCGGGCAAGATATGGTGATGGTTTATTGTGGGGTTTACCACTTTTGTTTTGGTTCCAGTCTTATGGGGATGTTGAACTTGATGCATTCCCATGAAGTGGAAGAGGATTTGTGTACTTAGATGTGCATTTTTGTTGGAAGAAAAATGATTATTCTAATATCCCACATCTAACATCATACAAACAGGGTTTCTCCCATTTTAACTAGGGTAAACACCTCATGAATTCATGACAACTAGGGTTTACCCCATTGTCCCATTATATCACTAGGTTTATCCAATTGTTCCTAGGGGTTGTATACCTGACTTCGACATGGTAATTCTTGAGCTGAAGGCCAGCGAACTCGGACGGTTTCAATTGCAATCCCCAAACCCAGCAGAAAATCCCTGCAAGCAAGGGGATTCCCATGTTAGTTTTCCTCCTGCATCGGCGCCAAACTTTTGAACAGGATCCTGCGATGGAAGAAGAAGAAGATGAAGATGACGATGAGGATGAAGAGGCCCATTATTATTCCCAGATAAATGGGGAAGTTGAGGCCAGTTCCTCTTTCCCCAGTAAACTATCCCTATTATTCTGGATTGACTATCCCAAACGCACGTTTTCGCCCTCAGAAATGGGGATGTAAGTGGGGGAAAAAGCAATCAAACATGAAGGTGTGAAGGTGTGGGATAGTTAACAAACGAAATTGAACATATTTTGCCGAGAAAAGGGGAACTTTAGCGACCACTTCATGGAGACATGATAGTGTGTATATATATATATATAAACATAACACATACCTGATAAGAACTGGCTGTATTATATGTGGGGGTCGGGGTGTCTGAAAATGGGGGGGTTAACCATTGAAATATATGGGAACTTTACCACCCATTTTATGGGGCTATAATGGGATATACAACCGACAAAATTACATCATTGGAGTGTCTGAAAACGGGGTATACGCCCAAATAGTTTTCTTGATCTGGCAAATGATGACAAAGCAGCAGCTTTAGGGGTGCCCTATTTTCAGACAAATCCAGCTTTTGTTTATCACATACACACCGGATTCTTGCTGGGTCTTCCTCAGCTCAAGATCAGACAATCAAAACTGGTGAAATTGGACATGGATTTGGACATTGATTTAGATGGATAAATCGGGGTCCCGAAGTTCGACGTGGCAATGCAGAAGCTGCCGACTGAAGAGTTCTATCGATCTCGATCTATGGATCTATCAATTCATCTATACGGAGGTTTCCTAAAATGGGGGTACCAAATCATCCATTTACTGTATAGAGTATAGATGGATTTTCCATTCTAAATGATCCATTTTTGGGTATCTCTATGGAACCCTCCAGATATCTACCTATCTCTCTACCCCAGGGAGATGAGGCTGCAGAGCCAGGGTAGCCCAGCGTAGCCCAGGGCGTGTCAGGGCCGATGAGGCGAAGATTTTTGAAACCAATAACCAACAATATAGTTTACTTTTCGGCAAACAGACATGGCAATGGAACAAAATATACCCATTTGTAGTCCTTGGGTTGAATTCGATCACAGAGTGATATCGCTATGTGATGTTCTTTGATAAATCTGATACAACGTGACAATAGTTATAAACTAGATCTATAATCTATGACAATACCACCATTCTTTTGATGTGGGTCTATCTCTTCGTGCTTTACTCTCCGGTAACATGGCAATGGACAATTCCCTCATCTATAGAATGTTTTCTTCATATTTTCCTCTGAAGTTCCCATATTTTCCCATGGTTTTTCATATTTTCCAATGATGTTCCCATATTTTCCCATGAATTTCTATTTTCCAGCCACGTTTGATAACATCGAAGGGTTCTTCTGCATGGGAGCAACTCTTCTCAGGATCTGGGACCAAAACCACCAATACTTCCCACCCGAATAATGATTCTCTGCTGGTATCCAATCTTGCCTACCCATGTATCACACTTGTCTATACAATACCATATATATATATAATTGAAATTAGGTGTATATGTGCAGATACCGTATATATATATATGTATGTATGTATAGATACCATACATATATGATACCACACATATTTAGATACGTCAATATGTCCTTTCAATCCTTGTGTTCCCCAAGGCTTGACGAACATTTCAGCGCCAGCACCTTGCGCAGAGGGACGCTGAAGCGGCCAGAGGACGGCGAGCCATGACGTTGATGGCTTGTGGATACGAAACCCCAAGGGAAACATACAAAAAGATATGGAAAACCCATGGTTTCCCTAGAAAAATGAGGATTTCATGGGATTTAATCATGAACAACCATAGGAAGAATTGCGATTTCACGAAGGAACATGAGGATTCAATGGGATTTCTTCACGGGATTTATTTAGCTGATTTGTCTATGCAGAGCGCTGGCGATGACTTTGCTGGATGGTCTAGCGCAGCGCAGACATCGTGAGGGCGACAATGTACAGCAAGCATCTCAGCTCGGAGAGCGAGATATCGCATGGTTGCGCTCCGTGGCAGCGTGCTCCACGACGAGCTTTTGCAACCATTTTTTGCCAGACTACCAGCCGAAATGAGTCTGGTTATTGTACAGCATCTAGCATGAACAGCGCGAGGATTTCTTCAACAGCTGCAGAATGAAAATGATTTGTGATAGCTAAGTTGTTGCAACTACAACAAGATGGTGTATGGGAAAGATATCTATACTTGAATCAACTTAGAACTGGGGGCCATCTTGCCCTAATGGGTATTTATATTTCTAGACATGTGTATACACATAGTAACCCCAAAAGGATAGAAATGCAAAAAAAATCTCCGAACATTGTGATGATTCACTTTTCTTTCTTTTGACGGTTGCTATAGTGCCTATGAATAATGAGGATGTAACAAGGTATATCATTAATGGATATACCTTCCAGAAAACTAACATAGCCATGAAAAATCACATTATGTCTAATAGGTAAATCCTATCATTGGGCAATTTTCCATAGCTATATCAAATTACCGGGCAGAAAATGCGACATGAGCAATGACAATGATGCGGAGGGTTTGTTGGCTTTCATCTTTATATCTAACGGGGGTTTTAATCAACAAACATGGGGACGTGTACAAGCCATTTTATGGGGAGATCATGGAATATGTACTGTATAGCCAACACTATGATGGGGGGTTGAATGAGGAGATTCCATTCCAATATATGTCTATCGGAACAGGGAAAATGAGGTTTTGAAGCCTTGGATTTTGGGCTAGACGGGGACCTGATTTTCTGACAAAACCATATGATGGATTCCAAGTGACATGAAGATTACCCTCTGGTAAACTAACAGTTTGATATTGGTAAACTAACAGTTTGCTATTGAAAGTGGCCATAGAAATAGTGGATTTGTCCCATTAATAGCATGGTGATTTTCCATAGTTATGTGGCTGTTTACCAGAGGGTAATCCCATGATATCCAGTTGAAATATCCCATGAACTCCCCATCAAAAAGTCTCACCGAATCCACGGCTCCAGGATCCAAAAGATGGTTCTTTCGAGGAGAAAGAACCAGAGGGGCCGACATCTTCCGACAAGGCTGCGGCTGGGGTGAATGGTGTCACCAGCAACATGCTGACTTAAAATCAAGGATGTGGTGATCTATTAGGAACTTAAGTAATTTACCAATAGCTAAGGGTGTAGAACTGATGTCACCATAGAATACAAGGATTCTACCAACAGGGCTTAGCCTTCGCAAGAAGTCTTGAAATGGCACTGATTTTTTCAGTGATGGGAATGGTCAGAAGCTTTAGGGACATTTATGGGTATGGTTGATTTCCTCCTGATTCATGGGTTTCATTGTACAACCATGAACTGCATGGAACATGTTGGGAAATTTCACAGCAACCATATGAACTTCTATGATGTAAACTTGCACCAGACTGGGAAAGCTGATACTGACGCAGTATGCCAGTAACTTCAGTACGGCACGTTGATGCGAACATATTCCCCAAGTGCATGGCTCTGAAGGGACAGGACTCCCACGTTCAGAACATGCTGATCTACAAAAAGATCACGAAGAAGCATCGACAGACCACACTTTCAACTCTACGTGCGGGATTTTCATCCCTTAATATTAATCACCCCTCAGAAACCAAGGTTAAATAGGGGATGAAACCACATCTTTGGGACCATAGAATGGGGGTGTTTAATACTAGGGGATGGGATTTTCAGTCACCGGTGGCGAGGCGGCTGAGATCTCCTCAACACCTGGGCCTCCCACGGAAACGCTGAAGGAGGTAGAGGAGGAGGAGGTGAGCGAAATTCTAGGTGAGTCGCCTACCCACAAAAATGGCGCTTTTTCGTGGGATATATGTATAAACAATTATAAACATACACGTATACATATATATATATACACGATATATCTGAATATATGGCTTTATGATGTTGATTTATGCTAATTTGGTTTATAGATGTTGTTGCGATCTTGTTTACGGATGTTCTTTCCAAATTAAAGTCTTTGGTTTTGACCCATCGAGTTTTTGGAAAACACAACGGACATAGCATAAAATCTCTGGACTTTGCACACAGAGACGTTCCGATAAAAATCTGTGGGATTCTTCAATTGACAAGGAAAACCCTCCGAGTTTCAACTAACACTTTTTTTTCCATGTTTCTTGGGCAAAAGCCAGGACTTTGAATTCTCCATTACAATTTTTTTAAATTCTTCCTTTCTTTTGTTTCACCCAGCAGAACTAGCTGTTGGGGTCTGAGCCCAGATATTGCGATTGAGGATGCCTGGGATTTTCCCTTGATGCCTCTGCTGTTGGGGGACACCACCTAGGCTTCTTTCAACAGTGGCAGAAATCCTGCACCAGTTGGTAGATGGCTTGTCCACCTCCCATTGAAGTCACAGAGTTTCATGGGAATCATACCAGTGAACACCATTAACCATCATTCACCATGGTTAAACATCATGAAACACCATGAATCAATCNTCCCAAATGACTATGCTAGTAATCATCATGAACTCACTAATCACCATGACTAACCATGATTAAAGACGTTCTTGTCATTGCCAAGCTCCGATTCCTCTCTGAAGCGTCCACGAAAGGCGGAGAAGAAAGTCCCCGCGCCCACGGAGACGCTGGAGGCCATGGTTTGACCAGAAAATGGCTGCTACATATTTAAATCTATTTTAATATATATACATATGTATATATATATATAGACATTGTCATTTGGTGATATTCAGATAATGTCTAGGCAATGCCCCACGTATTCTCTTTCTCTCTCTACCTCTCTCCGGCTCTATGTAAAATATATCTATATATACATGTATATACACATACCCTCTAGCAATAGAATATGGCAAGTGGAAGTCTGGGAATTAGCCATGGAGGTTTAGTTCCCTAGGAAAATCAACGGAAGAAATTGTGGATTTTCCAGCAAGCCATGTTTGATTACGGGAGGGTACATGTTTGAGATCTAGGTGATTTTGCTGGCCACTTCGTATACTTTGCAATATTTTGGATGTATTTGTGGGGTTGGAAGCAGCCTGATGGCAGATGTTGGGGCTTTTGGAGGAGTGCCCCAATCTCGAAATTCAAATTGGTTTACTCAAGATTTATACAATCCGACGACAGTGGCACGAAACACGGGAAGACTATGTACTAGTACATCATTTTCTCATGATGATAGTACAACTCCAATTGAGACCAACGGACGAGGCATGACCGAAACCCAAAATTTGAACAATTCTTTTTTTCTTTTTCTTTTGCATCCAGTATTGTCAGTTTTGTCCTGTCAAATCCTGTCTTTCATGAAGACAAGTGTGGTTATATACCTTGGTCAACCAACATTTTTTTTGTTCAATGTTTCTGGGGCAAGAGCCAGGACTTTGAATTCTCCATTACAATTTTTTTACATTCTTCCTTTCTTTTGTTTCACCCAGCAGAACTAGCTGTTGGGGTCTGAGCCCAGATATTGCGATTGAGGATGCCTGGGATTTTCCCTTGATGTCTCTGCTGTTGGGGGACACCACCTAGGCTTCTTTCAACAGTGGCAGAAATCCTGCACCAGTTGGTAGATGGCTTGTCCAACTCCCATTGAAGTCACAGAGTTTCATGGGAATCATACCAGTGAACACCATTAACCATCATTCACCATGGTTAAACATCATGAAACACCATGAATCAATCNCTCCCATTGAAGTCACAGAGTTTCATGGGAATCATACCAGTGAACACCATTAACCATCATTCACCATGGTTAAACATCATGAAACACCATGAATCAATCCCAAATGACTATGCTAGTAATCATCATGAACTCACTAATCACCATGACTAACCATGATTAAAGACGTTCTTGTCATTGCCAAGCTCCGATTCCTCTCNTCCCAAATGACTATGCTAGTAATCATCATGAACTCACTAATCACCATGACTAACCATGATTAAAGACGTTCTTGTCATTGCCAAGCTCCGATTCCTCTCCGAAGGCGGAGAAGAAAGTCCCCGCGCCCACGGAGACGCTGGAGGCCATGGTTTGACCAGAAAATGGCTGCTATATATTTAAATTTACTTCAATATATGCACATGATTATAGATAGGTATATATATATATATATGTATATATATATATATACATACATTGTCATTTAGTGATTTTCAGCTAATGTCTAGGCAATGCCCAACGTATTCTCTCTTGCTCCCTCTCTCTCTCTCTCTCATATGGCAAGTGGAAATCCGGGAACTAGCCATGGAGGTTTAGTTCCCTAGGAAAATCAATGAACTAAATGGTGGATTTTCCAGCAAGCCATGTTTGATTACGGGAGGGTCATTGATTTTATACCCATCTTTGGGGGTGGGTCCAAACCTCCAACCATTTCAGGGAATCATCTCTCGGGGATGGGCAGATTTCACATGGTACGACCAGATGCGACACCAAAAAATCGACCCCCAATTTCTGCGATACATAAGAGGTATGAAGTATCCCCGCGTAGAGATGTCCTGTGGAATTTGCCAGACTAGTCAGAGATGTACAACACGCATATGTGTAGACATGTATTTACATACTATCTTTTTGCTGGTTATATAATCATTCTGGTTGATGAAGCCCCCAGATTTTTGCTGGTAACATCCACATGTTGCTTGGTGATATAAGCCCATACTTTCGATTCGTGGCATTTGTTGTTGAAGGCCTCGCCACCCCCAGTTGTGTTGATGATGTGCTACGGTGATGATGGGACAAGTGGCAAGAAAAGATGAGCTGGTCCTGGAACCCCCGAAATTCAGCTGAATGAACGTTCTCACATTACCCTCTGGTAAACTAACATAACTATGGAAAATCACCATGCTCTTAATGGAAAAATCAACTAGTTCAATTGCCATTTTCAATAGTTATCTTATAGTTTACCAGAGGGTACTTTTCAGAGTACCAGCCATTTTGGAGATGTGAGAAGCACCTGGCGTCAGCAGCAAACTGTCCACGGCCTCCTTTGAGGAGCCGCAGCCCTCCCCGCGATCGCCGGGACGAGAGCGAGGGGCCACCAGCGATTCGCTGCTGGGCGCAGTTGAGTCTGATGAATCAATGGATTTCTTGGGATACTATCAATATCTATGAACCTCTGGGCTGGTCTGAAAATAGGGGATGCCTCCAATTATAGCCATTTAATGGGGATAATTAATATTAACCAATGGAATTAGAGGTACACTATTCTCAGACAAACCCATCTATGAACCAGATTGGGTTTAATTGATTAGTGATCTTAATGAACCATAGAGGGAACTTTTACTGGTGGATTTGGGGACTATTCCGCATGGGTCTTACATGGTTTACCACATTTCGTACCTGAACATGTTTGGAGAACCCCTAGAGCTGCTGGTTAATCATCACAGCCCTAATCTATCTCTATACTCTATACGATGGATTCCAGCGCATGTTGTTGAACACCTTCCGGAAGAGTCCATTTCAGCTGCAATCGCCGTGCAAAACTGCTGTGCAAGATATAGTAATGAAACCGTAGAGTCGAGTTGACAAAATTGCGAAGACATCCACCATGGTGAACCGTCTGTTGATGTGCGAAACCAGAAAATTGAAAAATGGGCAATGGTGTAGTGGTGGTTGACAAAACATCAGGCAACTTGCAGTACCCAAGGATCAGAGCGAAAAACCCGCACCTGAGGAAAGTAAGGTCTACCTCCCCAAACTCTACCTCTCTTCTAACCTGCAAGAATGTAACGCTTTGTATCCTTTGTGGAAATGGTCGCCAAATCACGCAACCTACACTTGGACCACTTCGCTGGGTTTGCCGCCTGGCATGCTGGAGTGAGACTTGAATCTGTTGATATAACACCTGCTTGCTACGCCAATTTGATTAGGAAAACCTTCAACATCATCACAAAGAAAAAAAAAAGACACTCACGTCATGCCTGTAAAAGTGATGGACGATTCCATACTTCAGGCTCCGTTGGCTACATAAGGGTTGGGAAGATTGCTATGCTTTTCCCTGCCAATCGTATGCTTGGGTTTGCTTTCGTGGGTCGCAACTATGTCCTGTCCAACTGTAAATTTGTTTTTCAATCAGCTGATCACTCTGCCGGACTCTGCCCCGTGTTTCTCTTTTGACTCCCACGGACTCCTACGTGAGATTCGTTTCTTTGACACCCGTAGTCTGGGTGACTGCGTGCTGCGAGTGCCGAACCGCCCGCCTTGGTCACCTACAGATGATCTGAAACCTCCAGAAACTGGGTTTGGAGCGCGCACAAACTGACCCTTGGGAAATGGCACATAACTCTGGGTAAAGAGTCACCACCTCTGTTCATGTCCCACATTTAGCATATGTCATAGTCGCACAACTGGGGACATTTTTCACATGTTTCGATCTGTGTTTCATTTCTGAACCCATTTGTTGGCCATTCAAATGATGCGGGGTCCCTGTCTTTCGTCATCGCCATGAGTCGAGTGTGGCTCTGAGGACTCCTTCGAGAAAAGACGGTGGGGCCGCAGCGGATCCACAAGTTTGAGGGGAACCCTTCTTGTCAGGGAAACTTAGGGCTGCATCACCATTTTCATTGGTCAAAAATATTGATTCTGAGGGATGACATCCTTCGGTTAGTGCTGTTTTCCCTGGTTTACTGTAGTTGGTCGGTCATATTCCTCTCCGGTTTGTTGCATTGTTCGCAAATTTCTTGGTGATACTTGTGCAGGACAAATGCAATTTCAACCCACCCTGGCGCACAGTTTTTTTTTGTTCTTCCATAGTCAGCATCCTTGAAGGACCAATTGTGAGTGGGATATATACTTAAGAATACAACTCTACTAGGACATACTAGTATCATCTAGTATCATCTAGTATCTACATGACATCTATATTACAGCACTTACATAATGCATCTAAGAAAAAACAACGATCCGGTTGGGATGGTAGGATTCCTGGAGCCAGGTCGAAACCGGACCGTGACGTTTGGCTCCGAGGTCTGGGGAATGTCATGTGGTGACTGGTTGACTGGTTGCGACTGGTTGATGTTTGTTTGCTGTTTTACCAATGGAATGTAGCTAATGTACGAAAACCAGGCGACATGTTGACAAGTTGACTTGTTTTTTTTCTTTTCATATCGGAATGGAAATGGACCATGTCTCGAGATAGCTAAGACAGCGAGAGATGGGTGGTACCGAAGAACATGGGTCATATGATCGTGGTGTCTTTTGTTCAGTGCGCAGATCTCAACCCTCCGACATTGGACACTGAGAAAACAGCGAACAAGAAGCCTTTGCTGCACCAAGTGAGTGGTGAATCAACATTATTAAATCACTATTGACCACTATTAACCATTAATCATCCAGTACTCAATCATTACGAACCATCATTATTAACCATTAACCACCTTTATCGCAGGTATTGTTCTTGTCGATCCCGGCGTCGCAACGCCCGGCGTGTTCCGGCGTCTGCCAGGAGCATCAAGAATTGAAAGACATCGCGGCCAAGGTGGAGGAGCCGCCTGGGACGCGACGCAGGTTTTTCCGTTGGGGAAAGAACCATGAAATTTGGTGGTTAATGGTTGATGTTAAATGATGGTCAATAGTTTCTTAATAATGATGATTCGTGGTTAATAACGGTTAAATTATGCTTAATACTCGTCACTGATGGTTAATAATGGTCAACAATGGTTAATAATGGTCAATAGATAATGGTTAACAATGATTATAAATGGTGATTAATGGTGATTCCTGGTGATGAATTGGATTTACCCTCCAGTAGTCAGTCACACGGCTGGAAAATCCATCAGCTACAGTTTGTTGATTTTCCCAGCTAGAAACCTCCATTTAGTTCTGGGATTTCCCAGCTTGCCACGTTTTGATGACACCGGAGGGTTATTAAGATTAACCAGCAGAAATGGGGATTGATAACCAAGGATATCGTGGGATAGAATTAGAGGGAGATGCCAGATATGATGGGGATATAATGGGCGGAAAAAACGGGGATACTTTTGTGGGATATCATTTCAACAACATGATTCGGGTACCTGAAAACGTTGAGAAACCCCCAACATACATCCACTGGTTGGCCATGGTTTTTCCTATTGGTTTGATGCCGTATCTGGGGGTATCGGTCAGGTGAAATACTGGTTGGCGGCTTCATTCAGGGCGGTTCAGGTCAGCTTGGGTTTTTATCGCTAAATCCCATCTGCAAAATACATACCATTCTCAATCAATATGATTTTTGGGAAAAAAAAACGTTGCAGTGTGCTCTCAACATATTCAAGCTTTTCACTAGGTCTGTGAGTCTATCATACGGCGCATGGCCATGCGTTCCAAAAAGAGAAAACAACTCCACATCCTACAAGAAAGGACTTGACCTGAAAAAGAACCGCCCGATAGCGACAAATCTCAAAAATATTGTGAAATCATGTGGAATCATCTGGAATCCAATTTGTAGTTCTAAGAAAATGCTTTGGCGGGTGTTGGCCATAGCCGTGTCGGCCAAATTCCTGCCATCTGGATGGTTTCTGGATCTCCAGGAAACTGCTTCTGCTGAAGCGTTTGGGCGCCCAGCTGACAAGGATTTTGGCCATTTGGGCTTGACCAAGAGCGGGCTCTTAGTGGTGTACCCAACAATGGAAATGTGATATACGTCACATTCTGGCTATTTCAATGGGGAAATTCGTTTTCTCAACCATGAGTTATATTTTTTATAAAGCTCGCGGGTGATAAAATCAGGGGTTGTATCCCAGTTTTGTTGCTGATGGCCGCTGCACTTCTTCGTTTCAGACCTACCACCGTCGTTCTTATCCCATCTTTTGGGGAGTGTATGGATCACCTTGAATGACTGGGGGCTAAATATCGCTAAGTGAATCCTTGATCACTGGAGATTGGTCATTTGTGGTGTTGGTTTTGAAACACTATCTGAGGGTTAGGAGGGAGCTGAGGAGTTATGAGTATCCATAAGAACATCCATTTCATTCCGTTTTTATGAGTTATGGTTCCCCCCCGGTCCGGTGTTGGAGTTGACAGCCACCGTTGTGATTTTTGGCATTGACCCATGCAAATGGGCAAAAACGGACCACAAACTATTGGTCAAACATTGGGTCAAGAGTAAACATCATGACTATCAAATGCTCATATTTGGAACACTGATGAAGCTCTTGGTACTGACCCAACCTTTGTAGGTGGAAGATGATTTGATTGACTGAGGTCGGCTCCCTCGACGATGCCCAATGGCCGGCCGCCGGGAGATCCCAGGGCAGAGTTCCAGCAACCACAATGGGGATCCAAACACGTACGGCCCAGGGACCACAGATTTTCGTCTATGTTTAGTATTGAGCATCCAATTTTTGGGGTATCTACTTTTGAATCCTCGATGTGGATTTCATCCGCAAAGTTGGGGGTGGCTGAAGCATAGGCAGCCAATTTGTGGATCGGATTCTAAAACCGGTCAACAAACGACTCGCTCCCGGAAGTGCACGAACTGAGGTCGATGGCTCACCGACCGACACTTGGCGTCAGAAGTCATGGCCGAAGCAATGAAGATGGATCAGCAAATGGGAGTTTCTATTGCGGGTTACCGCCCCATTAAAATGGATGGTTAAAAAAAATGGAGAATCCTATGAAAAAATGGATGATTTTGGGGGGTATCCCCCATGGTCAGGAAACCTTCAGGGATGGCAGCCTGATATGTCTCCAAGGTGCGCCCTTAAGGAGAAAAAATTCTATTTGTCATATTGTGTATCTTTTTGTTCATATATACACACATATTATGTCTATGTCATGTACATACATATATATATATATGTAATATGTAATATATATGTATATATATATACATATAAGTACTATGATATCATGTCATATGCAGATAAATGATATGATCAAAGAATTGGCATGACTCATCCCAATGGACTACCAATGAAGGACCTTCCTCCGCCGGGGCAGTGCTGCAGGGTTGCGGGGCCCAAGATTTTTTCGGCGTGCGATGACTCAGACTTTGAGCTAAATCTAAGGCTGGATCTTTTGAACAAAAAAACAAAGGAACCCTCAGTCTACTTAGATCTACTTGGCCTACTTTTTTTGTTGGGATTTATGTTTCCAACATATTTAGATTTTAACTGTTTCTTTCGATTTTGTTCAAACGAGTACATGATTTTCATCCTTGAAGGATGCCTTGATATTTTGCCCAAGTCGCTTGGGGTGCCAAAACCAATCCGCGCCAACATTTCTTCAATGAGGTCCTCTGCGCGACCCAGCAATGCGCCGCGGAAGATGTGGGGTTGCTCATTTTTGTTGGGTGAACTGAGGGCTGGTTGCAGCCTTGTCATTTTTCTTACTGTGATTCTTAATATCATCGTTACAATGGTGTGCGTGTATATATATATATATATGTATCTATGTACACTTGTATATATACACACACACACACTTTTTCATCCCTGAAAACAAATGGAAATTCCCAAAATCCGTGGAAACGGAGACCAGGGTTTTTGAGGGTTTCGAACGATTTTCCAATGGACTTGACAAGGGGATCAGTCGGTAGGCAGGGTTGATATTCATACTGTGGCTATGTATGGCTAATGGCTGATGTATGACACACTTTGTACAATTTTGCGCATTTTTTTTGGATGTATGGACAACATAGATAATTTGCTGCTGCCAGCATTGTTTTGAATGACAGGTTCACCATTTTGTTTGTTGCGGTGCTACTCTGCTGTAAACGGCCACGTTACAACGGCCCGAATGCGACCGAAGCTCATCGTTATCAGGCTTCCCCAGGGAAAGTATCAAGTTTTCTTCTGGATTTCCAAGTGAGTTTACTTGCGGGTAGATCCTACAATTCCCATTTTGAAACTGTCCCTCTATCTCCCCTCTATGTTTCCATTCTTGACGGTTTTTAAGCATCATGTGTGAGTTTCTTTGGTGCTTGTTTGATGGGTTTACTACACGTGTGCTGTATGAGATTTTCCTCAATTCCTCTGAGTGTGGTTAAACCTTGGATGGATACCTCAACGGATGATGCCCATAGACAACTATTTTCAGCCATAAATCAGTGAAGAATTGCTGCCCAGCGGATTGTTGTTGTTTTTCGGTCTTGGCACACTATGGCCTAATCTCCTAATTTTTGTTGATTCTACCCCTCCGATTCCCCTCCGATTTGATGTATTGTCTATGGTGGGCCCCATTGCCATTGGTTACATGCTTAAAACCTCAGTGTTGGTGAAGTATCCTGTTCCGCATCTAGTGATGTTGCAAGGTTCACAACTTCTGCCCACTTAGATGTGCATCCCAGTTGATGAGTAGGTCGTTTTCCCATAACACATGTGTACTTGGGAAAACCATCCCAATAATGATATCATGATAATCTGGTGATGTTCTAAGACGAGGGACCACCAGAATCCTTGAACTTGATGGTTTTTTCGCGGGTCCATGGTCTGTGGTATCCCACCATCATGTCGCAGGAGCCTATGGGACTTGGAAGGAAAGCAGAAGCGAAGTCAGAAGCCCTCGAATGCTTCGATTCTGAGCACCGCCACAGTGGTGCGGCAGCCCGGGGGCTGGAAATGCCGAAAGATCCACGAAACCCAGGTAGCGAAGCTATGGACTCAGTGGCATATTGTGCATGTTTTTTTGAAAGATATGGCAAGCGATTTCGAAACGGCCTTATATTAAGGTTGCTGAACGATAATTTACCCTGGGGAAAGATGGAGAAGTTCCAAGAAATGTCAGTGAAATAAAGAATCAGAAAGTGGAGCTGACCCTTTCTCCGAGATTTCGGACATCACCAGGTTGTGGAGAACATCCACACACTGATGAAATAGCGTAAGCCTTTGCTGCGGAGGTGAACATGGGCAATTTATGGGGAGGAAAAGCACATATGCCCAGCTAAAACATGAAGATTCGGAGGGTATCTCTGAGGTTATCCAGGGTTTGCTAGCTTCACATGCAGAACCAAAAAGGGTGACCTCCTCTCCGCCTACTCCATGCGGTCAGGAGACGGAACCAGAGGAGGAAGTGTACGAGGGCGGCATGAACTGGCCCCTCAGAGGATAATGAGAATTGGGATTGGAAGCAACAATGCAATGGAGATAGGTGGTGGATGGTACCCTCTGGTAAACTAACATAGCTGGTGAAAATGGCCATAGAAATAGTGGATTTTCCCATTAACAATGGGGATTTCCCATAGTTATGTAACAGTTTACCAGAGGGCAGAGGGGATTTCATCAGCTAGCTTAGGATTACCCGCAGCCATTGGGTTTGCGCTGCCCAAAGACGGTGAATTTCATCGGCTTCAACATGAGGATGGAGCCACGATACACGCGAAATCATGGGAAACCATGGGAAGGTAAGCAACAGATATTGGAACTTGGTACTTGGGCACCGGAATATGTATAATGATAAGTAGATATGAAACATAAGGAGTACAATAGTAAGTGATATGCATCCTTGGGGTCAAGCACGGCCGAAACGGGGAAGCGGTTGGTGGTAGGCTATACACTGTCATAGGGGTTTGTTTGAAAATAGCCTTCCTCAGTACCCCCCCCAAGTGTGATGCCGTGAATTCTGGTAAATCGCTCTTTTTCAGACACACCCATATCATTGCAAAACACAACCTAATGTAGCGATGAACCGGTTAGTTTATGGCTTTTTTGTCCCAGCAGTACAAGGGCAACTTCAAATCCAGTATGTAGTCTTCGAGATGTTATAACATGTTGTAACAATGGTTGGTAAATGTGACGCAATGACCGGCCCCTACTAGTGTACCTGTAATTATTACTATATCCTGCATCAGCTCTCACTTCCTCCTAATCATGCTATATATCTATAGTTATACTGATAGTTACAATGATCGTTACTATAGCTATAACATCTACAACCTAGTCATGCGTAGTTAAACATCCCCATGGACATCTCCGGTACGGGACCGGCATGCTCGCTCGAAGCGAGGGAGTTAGGATCTGGGATGAACATAACACCAGCAGCCAGTTACGATTGAACTTCAACCAAACATGGGGATGAATGGGATCCTTAACCAGCCCGAATGGTGATTTATATAACTATAAATTTACCATGGTCCATGGTCTCTTCCAACGCCCATGTTGGGCATACCTAGTTTCAGCTGCAGTGAATTCTGCTGGTGGAATCAGCACTGCTTGGACCCAGAAAATGTCTGAAATCCCGAGTTTTCTGTGTGAAGTTCGGATTTTTCCTGGTCTTCCCAAATGGCATGGGACCTCCGCTGCCCAGGTCCCTGTCTGAGATTCGTCCTGAGCTTCGAGGTACCGTGGGTACTGTGCATCCTGTGTGATGTGTTGAGGAGCGAAGCATTTTTGGACACAACTTTCCTTCAATGTTTATAACATTTCTTAACATTTTATAACATTTTACAACTAAAGGTGGAGACTCAACAAATCGCAATGAAACATGTAAGCTGGAAAGAACAACAGTGATGAGAGAGTCTTCCTCAACTGTTCAGGAGCTTGAGCTTTGACTGAAAATGGGGTACCCCAAGTGAAAAGGACCTGCGCGTTTTCTCGTAAAGAAATCTGACAAACCCACATCCACACCAGCTTCATCAAACCCTTCAAGAGACATGCTGAGCCCGGACTGCAGTGCTTGGCGGCTTGGTGTGCCACAAACTGTTTCGTAAATTTGCTTGAAAGATCTGTGTTTTGCTGTTGACCAATTTCAGCTTGACAAAGTGATTGTTGTATCAAATTTCATTGGCCGATTTTACCTTGATCAATTTCCATCGTTTTCCAACGATCAAAACCGGATCGCAGGTCAATTGGGAGCTGCAGGCGGGGTGTGATGTGGGGCTATTCGGGTCCACGACGAGCACCGCCCAAACCACATTGTCATTGGAGGATGGCGTTTCCAAGTTGAGGAGTATGTTAGCCGGAAATGCGGGCTGAACACAGACCTTGGATGTTGGCTTGGAACAGTCAATTGAGCCGATTAGACCAAAATGGAATGGCCCTGTGCGACGTTCCCACATCACCATATTCTTTTTTGCGTGTATTCCCTTGTTCCCTTGTTTGTTGGTCATAATTTGCGGTTTGTATTGTTGCTTACATATAGATTTTTACAATCCGTGTCGTGATGAGCTATGTGCGCTTATGTTCGCTTGAGCATTCATCAGGTTCCATGCCGTCATTTGAAATAGACTTTGCGCACACCTTGGGGAATTGTAGTCGCGATTTGAACATTTTCCAGCTTCCGATCAATCTGCAAAATAATAGTTGAACATCTTTCAAGTGCTGTTTTTTCTTTTTATTCTTTGCCGGTGCCGTCTTGTAAACTAACATAGCTACTAAAAATGGCCCATTTACTGTACAGTTGATTTACTGTACAGTTGATTTACCTTCAAAAATTGTGATTTTCCATAGTTATGTTAGTTGTCCAGAGGGTACCGTTCAAGGAAACATTGTTAACATTGTTCCCATCCAATGTTTTCATCGGAGCAGGACGTCGCAGGCGTTGAGTCGTGCCAACGTTGCAGGCAGGGAATCCAAAGGCGTGCGATGGAGTGGTAAACCCAAAGCCAGAAACCATGTTTTTTTTTGTTAAAACCACACGGTTTTTTCCATTTGATTTAAACAACAGATATCATCAGATACCTATGTTTTAATGGCGAGAAGCCACATTCTGAAAGATTGTGAGAACCATTTACTCGAACAAATCGTTGGCATTTCTCCAAATTTACGTTCATGTGCTACTCAGTGATTTACCGTACCCAGTTCTGTGCGACCTCTCTTAGTAAGGATCAACTTGAATGTCAGATGTCAGAAATCTAGACCCTTCAGAATCAAGTCAGAATATTTGGGGGATATTGAATAGATTGGGTTGATGGTCCTTGCTTTTGGGCGAACCCTTCACCATGGTACATCCTCGACCATTTTAATGTTCATTTTGATGGGATCTATCTGACCTGGTCATTTGTAACATCGACAATGGTCAATGGTCAATTGAATAGATGATTTACCTATTTTACCTATTTTTACCTACTAAACATGGCAATTTTCCATGGCTTTGTTAGATTGCAAATCCGACCTGGTTTCTTACGTCAGTTGTCCCCGGAATCGCACCTGGTTTATGTTTATTACCAAATATCCCTTGTTAGTCATACATGAATTATGTACATTGATATACGTATCATCTATATAATCAATTATATACGTTTAAACACATGCATATAACTGGGGGATATTCCATGGTATACATCTATGTCTATGTCTAACCTCTGCCCGCAAGGACAAATGCCTTTAGAGAATGAACCAACAATACAATACGTTGAAGATGCCTGATGCAGAGCGTTTCCGATCCGAAGCGGTTTATAGACTTGGATGTGGCTGCGGAGCAAAATGATTGCCGCTCCAAAATTGGATGGGAATCATTTTGTGAGTTCATGAGAGAATTCGGGAAATTTTACCACTTTTGAATAGACCAACCTTTTGCTAGTCCATCTGATCCCCATTTTCGAACCTTGCCTATGGTGTGATGATAAGAGCGACTGCGTGAAATCTTTCCAACATGGACATTCCCCGCTTTTGCCCTTGATGACATAGACAGAACCTAAGAGAGCTATGACAGCTATGGGTCCCATTCAGCACCCTTGAGCCCACAGGATATGGGATATGATTGCGGGAATCAACAGCTTCAGAAATCCAGCTGGCTTAAACACTTGGGTCTGAATTTTATCCTAGAAATGAACTTAAGTAATCCATGCTAAGCTCAAGCTGTTGATTTTAGAGGTGTTCAGGTGTACCCACCTGTCGACCCACTTTTTAGCCGAGGTCCAATCCATGTCTCAGGTCCCCGATGCCAGAAGAACTAGGACCAATTGAGCCATTGAGCATGCTATTGTTGATTGGTTATTATAAGGGGATTATAAATTAAAATACTATCTAATCTATTGGGGATTCAGATAATCTAAAATAGAAATGCCTACGACTTTCGACTTCCGACATCTTTCATTAATCGATTCTTTCATTAATCAATGCCCTGACAGCAGCATGACTGTCATGACAGCATGGTCCGAATCGATCAATCGGCAGCCGCCCGTCCGGTGAATCAGAAGTCGCCACGAAACAACAGTCAGTGGATGTCCAGAGGTTTTTAAAACATGCGATTCAAACAAGGAAGATCGCCGGTCTGACTGTTTGAGACTGATTCATGGTTGCACATTGAACACAAATCAGGCCCCATTCTTAGGTTGTATCCTCTGGTATCACATATAACGTGTATATTTACTATGCAGGTCTGGTTCCAAATACCCAGCTTTGGCTGTGAAATCCCTTGCAGAATTTCGGCACGTTTATAACCGTGGGTTTGTGCTGGTGACTCCAAGTTGCACAAAAACCCAAAATTTGGGTTTATGACTCTGGGATTTTCAGTGCCAGTGCGAAAGTCTTGGGTATCCCTGGGCCACTGACGTTGTAATGCCATCAGGCAAGAAACCACCAGCGATCCTGGGAGGTAATCAAAATCCCTGTCTCACCCCAGCAGTCAGTGAGCCAGCAGGAAGTGCTGTTGCTGCAGATCTAGCTTTGTTTTCTTTCTTCATATCAGCTGGTTGACAAGCAGAATTCTTGAGATTGACGTTTGACATCCCAAACAATCATGAATAGAATGCAGCAAGTGGTACACACAGAGTATTGGCTTGTGTGGACTCAGCCATTATTGGAAGTACCATTTGAACCCGCAAAGAATCATGAGATCCACAGGAAGACCGAACGCGATTTGACCTGCCACTCACTCTGGTCACTGACTGTGCTGATCCATTGGTTTATTGGAAAATCCGTCGTTAGCACAGCCTGTTGCCGGTGATTCGGGAGGGAAGCAATGTCAATGCTAAATCGATTATAGCCATAGCTATACACTTAAATTTCAGAGTGTTTGGGGTTTGATGTATTCAACATTTTATCCCACTATAGGCAACACTTTCAGCGGTGGAGCAAACCACCACTCGAAAGCTATGGTGAGCACAGTGAGCCACAGGATTCAGATGAACTGTAGCTTACTATTGACATACAGAGATTCCCATCCAAAGATTTATACACCAGTAGTCACGTACATGTATATATATATATATACATATTACATATATTAGATGTGTGGTTCATGATTCACCATATATATCACTTACATCATTTATATCATTTATATCATTTGTATCGTCTATGTAGATGTCTTGGATTGAAAGATCTATTTTTCTCACCACGAATTCGACCAGCTGGATGAACAACTGCTGCTCGTCCTATTTCAGACCACCAAAAACGTACTTTCTTGCAGTTCTGCTCATAGAAAGGACCAGGGGACTCACCAGGCCCAATCTAGCTCGAAATAGACCTCTTTCAATGAGTGCAGACCTAACTTGAAAATCGCCCCTAAACCAACCAGATGTATTGACTCCTGGAGTTTTTTTCCCCAGAATTTGGTTGGTTGTCAACGAAGATTTGATCGCACACGCCTCAAAGAACCCCGTCGTTGCGTCGGAACATTTGTCGGGTCGTTGCCATGCGGGCCATTGTTTTTCAGCGCAGTCTGCGAAGAGGAGGGGCAGTCTGCCAAGTTGATGGGGTGAATCTCGTGGATATGTTAACCCAGAAAATAACACCTTCTCAGCAGTTTTTTGGGGTCACCTCCCGAATAGTAATAGTCAGGGTTGATTAATTCGAGGTTCACATTACCTCAAAGTAGCAATTTTCATGGAGGAACATTGCCAAAAGCCACAGGGTAGCACAAAAAAATCTCTCATTCCGAATTCTTGAAAGTGGGTAGACTGACAGATGAACTACTGTTTAGAACATTGGCTGGAAAATCCATCATTCGCATATGATTTTCTCTGTTTTCACGACCGTGTCACGTTGCCATAGCTGCCAGAGGCTACTACCGTTATGGCTTCCTGGATGTTTCTGGTGGGTCTATGAGCCAAACGTAAACCCAAACCCACCATCCCCGCGATGATTTAGTTCGCAGGAGTCCTGGTCCTGGCTGAGCTGTCCAAATATATTTCTGCTGGGTATACCCCATTCTATTCCCATTGTATATGGCAAAGATCCCCATATGTTTGCTGCTTAGAGTCATTTATAGTCCCCATGTCCTTGCTCATATCCAAACATGATATATGCATATGTATATATACATACACATGTATATATACATACACATGTATATATACATACACATGTATATATACTTACACATGTATATATACATACACATGTATATATACATACACATGTATATATACATACACATGTATATATACATACACATGTATATATACATACACATACACATGTATATATACGTCTCTAAAACATGAGACTCAAGATTCAAATACCATTTACCCCACTTTTTATCCCACTTTTTAAGGTTGTTTTTTTTTGATCTCCCCATGTTTTCCTACTGTCGCAAGGTCTGCCTTGTACCCTGGCGCGGCGTTCCATTGCGCAGGTTGGGTATCTGAACCAACCATTTGATACAGAAAAAGGCTGGTTTTAAGCAATAGAAATGGGGATTCAACCACGATTTTTCAGGAATTTGTGGTTTTAAAGAGACAAAGGTTTGGGTTTTGACAGAAGCATTGGGATATTTCAACAGCAATAAGAATAGAGACTGAATTGGGTATGCTCCAAGACTTTTTGGAGCCAATCTGCGATTTCTTGCTTCAATTTCATATTTCATTTGGATTTTAAAGTAGATTCTATTTGGAATGATGATTGCCAATGACCCACCATTTTGGGAGGTTGCTTGATACCACCAACTAGACCAGCTGGGTGTAGAGCCACCATCAGTCAGTCTGCTTTCCACCAACGAAGGGGATATGTTGAAGACGAAGGGGCGAGGAAGGCATGGGAAGACACCGCTGTAGAATGGGTACCCTCTGGTAAACTAACATAGCTATGGATCTCACCATGTTCTATAGGTAAATGACTGAACTCATTAGGCCAGCTATTTCATAGTTATGTGTTTGTTTACTGGAAGATAACAAAAAAATGCAACAAGGACTTAAGACCTAGGGACCATGGGCAGAGATCGATTCTTTTCGAATGGGAAGAGACCCGCAATATTTGGTCTATGTTTGGAGTCGGAAAGATGCATAATGCTTGGAGGCTCACATTGAAATACGACTTCAAACATGGATTGCAAGCAGATACCACTCTGATGATTCAACATTGTTCACATCCTTGATACATCATGGAGGTTTTCCATGGTGATTCACCATTTATATCATGTATGCAGATGACTTGAATTGAACCCATACTTCCAAAATCCATGGTTACTTGGATGGAACGTAGCCATGCACTTCGATTTCCAGGTCAGCATCCCTGGAAAGCAGCTTCCATTCCCATCGATTTACCATTCATCCTACTAGAAGGATTTACCACGGATCCTACCTCTGGTTTACCATGGATACAGTAGAAATGTATATATGTACATGTATATGCAAATGTGTATGTTTACCATTGATATAAATGTATGTATGCAGATGTATACGTAAAACATTGTAAACCTGTATTTATCCTGAAGTATATGTACATATATATATATGTATATATATTGTACTCTTCAAAATTCCCAAGACATGGGAAGATCTTTTAAAAAAGTCAGGAAGCGGTGCCTGCGAAAACGTCCAAGACCCTACCGCGCCTCGGGGCTGCGGTGGTGTGGCGGCCCAACATGACTGGGGATGGTTGAAATCCCATAGAAATGGTGATGACTTGGGGATGGTGTATGACCTTGGGTGAATCCCATTAATCATGATGAATTGTAAGCGAACTGGTGATTTGACAACAAATCTCGATTTCTCTAACAGAAAGATAGTGATTTCAGCAACAAAGCTGGGGTTTAGCCTACAAAGATGGTGGGTTGTAACAAAGAAACAGCGAGGATGGCTCCAAGAATTATCGACCCCTGATGACCAAAGGTGCGAGGCGTTGAGCTAACCATTCCCGGATATATTTAGTACTCCTGGATGATAAACCACTTCATTCTTACCACTCAATATGGCTATTCGTTTTTTGTCTCTTTTTCGAGCCATACCCAAAGTCATTGACCGCCATGTGGGGATGATTAACGATATAAACATCCTGAACATGAAAAAGAAAGCTTGAGGGTCCCTTTTTCAAGATTAAACATACTGTAGATGAAAAACACATGGGAAACTGATTGAACATACTGGGTCCATTGATATCCCTCTGGTAATTCAACGTGGCTTGCTGGAAAATAGATCCACTTAGGTTGATGGTATTCCAAAACACAACACCTCCATTTATAGTGGATTTTCCAATGGTTTTTCCGCATTTTCCCCTATGTTTTTCCCATCAATTTCCCATGATTTTCCCATGATTTTCCCACGTTTTTCCCATGGATTTTTAGGTGATATTTTTGGAGCCACAGCCATCACTCAACACGCCAAGGTGGTCTCGGGCTCCTTGCTGGCCGCAGATGCCTGGTGAGGGGCCGAGGAGCATGGCCAGATAGGTGTTGGAAGATTAGCTTCCACCAACAGCTGGTGATTTTCCTAAAAAAGGTTTGCAATTCTTGGTTATGTATTCCCCATTGTATTTCATGATATCCCCACTATTTTCCCACTATATCCCCACAATGTCATTGTCAGGCAAGTCCCCCACTATAATTGCTTTACCCCTATGTTTGATGATTACTTCTCCACAAGTTGTTGCTTCAAGCCATACTGGCTGGGGGTTTCAAACATTGATTTTCAACATTTTTCAACCATACCAGAGGAATGATTGGTTGAGATGACTTTAGCATATTTTTCGGGGTGGCTTAAAACCACCAACCAGATTTATGGTAATGTTCGGGATGGTTTGCTGGGCTATCCTCATTTCATGGTTGAAATCATAGTCCCATCAGAATCCAAGCAGCAGATTTTTGATGGCTATCCCATCAACCCCCATAGAGGTACAGTAGCCGTCTCCCGAGGTTTTACTCCGATGCCTTCGGACTTCGAGCGAGATTCGCACCAGGCGCGGCAGTGCGATTCATCCGAACTGGGTCTCAAAACGATGGAAAAATGGCAAGTTTTAGCTGGAAAATGATGATCAATCATAATCTTGGCTTGGGGGTAGCTGATTTTCAGACGAAACAATTTTGGGCTCTTGGAAGACATGTGATGATGCTGTAGCGTTATTTTTTGGTCACCACTTCCCGGAGATTGCGAAACACTGTTCCCGTTCACAAAGTGTTAGAAGCATTGAAGCGGTCCCTGATGTGCCGTAGTTTCTCCAACCTTCTTGGGATGACAACCGGGAGCTGATAATCGTAACGACCTGTGATGGACCTTTTGTTTTCATTGATGTACTCATTTGAACACTAGCAGGAACCTCTGAGAAGATGAGTTTCCTGCTGGACATGGCCTCTTTTTCTCGAAGTTCCATCTTCATTTTTATCGTAGCACTTGAACCCCTCATCAGTGACACAGTTCAGGAACAGCCCAAAGCGCAGGCGCGGCTTGATGAAAATGTTGATTAAAAACTCGACGAATGTTCGTGACACAATATGAAATCTAAAAAAGCCTTTTGCTTTTCATGCTGTTTAACACGGATAAGTACTTCGTTTCCATTGTTGATAGCCACTTGTCACTTTTTTAAGAGCCTTCCGAGCCATCGCTAAAAGTACTGTTGCTGACAGAACCACATATGACCTTTCCTGAGTGGAGTTTTTTATCCTTCTTTTGAATTCTTTTGTCTCCATCTGTTGGTGGTTGAAATCCTATGTCTGTCCAGCAGCTTGGATCCCTGTGGATGTTGCCAAGGAAAGTTTTGGGGACAGGTCTCCAAAGTACATAAAGATATGTACAGTATGTGTATATATATATACAGATATATGTAATATACATAAATGGGTTGTCTGAAAACTTGGGAAAACCATCAATTTGATGGTTCACCATTGGTTTATCTCCATTAAAATGGACATAACTTGGGGATGCTTGGGGTATGCCCAATTTTCAGACATACCAATTATATGTATCTATAAATATACATATGTATGTGCGTATAGCCTCTTCTAGACGTTTGCAGTGCATGGCACTCGAGTCATCCAAATGCAGTGCAGGTAGGACTCGAGACAATGTGGGTCAAGAACCTAGACCCAATTGGATCCATTGATTGTAGCTATCCATGTGTTGGCCCATGCCCGACGCATAGTTCGGACCCCGCTGAAGGTGGAGGCTATGTCCGATGTCCCATGGATTCTGCGTCAAGTAATGTGAAGTACCAATAGTCACATGGTGTAGAATTGAACAGTGTTCAAGTGTTCAACCCCCCTGTTGGTTGATGATTATAGGAGGATTATAGGAAGGGATTATCACAATCCATTCTGGGAAATCCGAAGCCTCCATTCTTCCAACATGGACACACAGTAGAGGGCGATCTCTTCCCCCTAGTATCACATACCTCCCTAGAGACCATGGTTTGGCACTGGATCCATTCATTTTGGGATGGCTTCTTGGGCTTTGAGGATGGGATCATTCACCATTGATACTGTATCCGAATTCCCCAGGACCCCCAAAAAACAGTCTCTGATTTATCATTACCCTCTGGTAAACTGTTACATAGCTATGGGAAATCACAATTTTTAATGGGAAAATCCACTATTTCTATGGCAATTTTCAATAGTTATGTTAGTTTACCAGAGGGTATTCCCTTTCAAATTGCCATAAATTGCGGTATCTTGAATTTCTGGGCAAACCATATCATGCCGTTGGTTGTATATACCAGCAGAACTGTCACTTGTTTCTTCCAGGCCAAAGGTTCGGTGAATTGAAACACCACTGGCGATGGCTGAGTATTGCGAATGTTTCGGGGCTCCATTTTAAAACCCCGAACCAGAAAACTGCCCAGGGTTTGTGATATTCTCGTTCTATTCTATCCCAATGATGGTTGACGAACATCCGCTGCGGAACGGCAGGCGCCTCCACCACGCCTAGCATGCCGGCCGCCGTGCCGGCCGCTGTGCCGGCCGCCGTGCCGGCTGCTGTGCAGGCGGTGCCGGAGGCGGAGAACTGGGGAAACTGAGGATTAATCGATGGATTTAGAGGTTTTCCACGCAATTTTCAGACAAACCCAAATGGAGTATATCCTCCAAATGACCATTTTTACGGGAAAAGATGATAATGATCCATTGGAACTCGGCCTAGCCGATTTTCAGACCCAAATCGTTGGGATGAAGACCCAGCTGCCAGGCCGAGGTCTCTGCAGTAACAGCTCCAGAGGTTGTAGCCGAGGTGGGGGTTTTGGAGATTTCGCTGCAATCTTTTGGAGTATAACAAGTTTTAAACTTTTCAACATCTGAAGTGGTGGTGAAATGATACTTTTGGACTTGCGGAATCTACCAATGGAATCCCAATATACCAATAGAATATCACAATAGTAAATGATAATAAGACTAAAGAATGACAATCATTGCTGTTTATCATCATGCGAATCTTCGCAGGCCGCAGCGGATCCCGGATCTCCTGCGTCCGCGGATCCAGCCCCACGCGCGGAGTCGGGCGTGGCCGCAGAGGCATCAGAGGCATCAGAGGCATCTGGAGCAGCTGGGTAAAATTCATCCCATACCCCCATTGAACAGCCCCCAAAATTTTCTACTAAACCATGGTTTCGTGGGGGTGTTTCATATTAGAGGGGATTATAAGCTTATACAAAACTTGAACATAGAAATGGCAACTTTCTCAATCGTGCAAAGGGTCCCTTTCTGATTTTTTGGAGGTATGGTTGTTAAAATACCTCAAGCGGTAAAATTGGGACAACTGGGATGGTTTATGGCATTGGGTTTATCAGTGCCCCAAGCAGGACTCTCCCAAGTAGGATTATCCAATACTTGCTTGACACTGAGTGATCTGGGTAAACAGACTACAACTTGGAGATATCCTGCGGCAAACACAGATGGCAACTGGAAATCTCTGTTTTGATTTATTTTCAATAGGGAAATCAACAAATAGGTGTTCCATTGCCATGTTCTGTTCCGCTTTTTGATTGGTTTGAGACCTATCAAACTGACGCAAAATGTGAGTGGATGAGGTTCTCTTCCAGGAAATGCCAGTGAAACATGGACGTTCATGTCAAATCTGTGTAGAAATGGAAGTGTTGAACTGTAGAAGGGGGGATATGTGAGGTATAAATAAAAGTATCCAATACAAACAAAACACAGACCATGAACCACACAGCAGGAATGTGCTTTGCTTTATCCAGGGTGACCACCGTCCGGTGACACACCGTGGGAAGATGGGCAAAAAATCAATTTCTTGGATCGTCACCTCATGGAACCCCAATGCTGATGTTCGGATTCTTCCCTGTTCGAAGGGTACACTACCTGTCCAACCATTTGGCAATAGGACTTACAACATCGCCCCAATTACATGGACTCACCAATGTTTTAGTAACAATAACAATTTCAAGTAAGGCTTACTGTGGCACCCTGGCCCATCTAATCTTATATAGTCTGGAAACCAATTAATTCTTTGTAGGATATGAGGTATCCCCTGATCATCAGTTTTGCTTTATCCAGTGGTTTGTCATGGCTCATTATCTTTCACCACTAGCGGGTTTTCCCAACATCTTCAGGTACCAAACCCAATCAATCATGGCTATGAAGTCCCCTATGTTGGATTATCCGACTTAAAAAGAAATGGGTCATGATGACTAACAAGCGTCCTGTAAAGGCCGCGGCCGCTGCTGCTGCAGATGCGGCTGCTGCAGATGCGGCTGCTGCAGATGCGGCTGCTGCAGATGCGGCTGCTGCAGATGCAGCTGCTGCTGCTGCAGATGCGGCTGCTGCTGCAGACGCTGCTGCTGCAGCGTGTGTGGAGACCTGATAGGGTGGAGATTCTTGCGATCACTGTGGCAGTCCGAAACAGGTACCTTCCATTGAAATCATGAATGGGAGTTATGATTTAGCAAAAGCAACCATCATAGGGATACTACTGGGGATATATCTTGGATTTAACCAGCAACCTGATTTTGTGTCTGCGTCTAAAAAAAGGGAAGTTAAGCCCGGGAGGAGGATCATCAAGCAGCGGATGGATTGGGTTACCCTATTTTCAGACGCACCCATGTAGCTTTTCAGACATGATGAGGTTATTGAACACATTTAATGCAATTAATGATTTGTTTATGTTCAGACATGATACATCAAAATAAAAAGTACCTCAACGACATGTTCGCTGAATGATTCATAGTAGCTCAATAATGAATTATGCTACTTCAATGTAATTGTTGTATTTCACCACGCGATTCATGTAACTTGACATGTCTGACATTTTGATCATATTTCCATGGTTACTGGGTCTAAAGTCATCTCTGCACAATGTGTGCATGTCCGTCCCACGCACTGAGCGGCTAGTACATATGTTTGGAAAGTCCCCGTTCAGTTGTGCAGTCTCCACTGATACACACCTTGAAGTGGATCGAATATCCCCGATTTTGAATCTTTAGATGAGTTTCTCGTTGGGGCTGGTCCAATTCGATCTTCTATCGACCAACCAGGATGGACGTATCCATCCTTTCCCGCAAACAATGGTCTCCAGAAAGCGTATTGAAATGCCGGTCGAATCACGTCTAATCGTTATTGGAAGAATGTCTCGCTCTCTGGTAATCCAACGTTGCGAAATGTCTGCATTTCTAGATTATTTGCCCATGAAAACCTCCATCTGTAAAGAATTTCATGGACGCGACAAGGGAACCACCATTTTGGATGGCTGGAAACCCTTTCTGTCTTCCTTCCTGCGATATATTTCCCTAGTCTATCCACCAGCCAGGGTCAGTCAAAGAACCTGCTTGCATCAACCATTTAATGGTGAATATGATTATCAACCATCAGCTTGCCTAGTTTCCCACAAACCAAAATACTAATGGCTAAATCTCTGCTAGGTTGGCTTGTTCCATTGAAATAAATGGGTCATGGTCATTAGTCGCTTACTATGGCATAATCCTCCAAATAGTTTGCTTCAGAATCTTAATTCAAAATGTCTAAATGATTTTCCCAGACGTACCCAAACTTCGTTGTTTAACCATATCATCGGTCATCACCTGTCCAATTTCTTCCTGAACACATCTGAGACTTCAACAATAGTGTTCGGGAATGGCCATCCCACCATCATTAGGGATTCCTTATCACAATCAACAGCAAACAAGTGGGATGACTATCCACTCAAATCTATATTCCATCCTTCCATCATTCTTAAATTTTCTATCAAAGATGGAATCTCTTAATATCGGTATATGTTCATCATTTCCAGCTTGATATATTCGTTTATCAATGTTATTATGATCATAATGATTACGATGATTCTCTTTATTTCGAGATATTTTGTATCAAGGTTGATACGTGTATATATATATACGTATATATATATTTTTTACATCTGGAGCTTTCCTAAGTCACGGGGGTCCCCACACTTCGTCTTAAAACAGCCATGGTGACGTGGGGATGCCCCAGGTTTCGAGGAGGTCCAGCAACTCTTGCAGACTGCCATGCAACAGGATCTCCACGAGGCGGGGAGTATCTGGAGATTGGTGAAAATGTCGGGAAGATCTAGGGAACATGTAGGGAAACATGGGGATATCATGGTGGAAATTGTGAACATGTAGGGACGATTATGATTATATATATCCAAAATATCAAAAAAAAGATGATCGTATCCCACGTTGTCTAGATTTAAGCATAGTTCGGGTCAAAGTGATGATCATCAATGAGAACATGATATATTACCATTACCATCCCAATTTATGAAATATCATCGGAAAACAATTGTTGATAATGATGGGATATTGCGAGACAATTGAGGGAAAAACAATTTGGGATATCATGTGATCAACGATAATCAAACATCAGATTTATGAAATCAACATCATGATCATATCAAGCATAGGATTTAGGAAATCAATCCCAACTAACAGTGAGAAATCCTCAGAATCTGTCATTTTTAGAGGAGAGGTTTTCCACACCCTCGGTTGGGCATGGTTGTCATGTTTGTTGGAGGAATTGTAATCAGCTAAAACGAACAGATTTACCACCGATAGTGGGGATATACTGGAATAGAATCAACAATATGATTTGGGCTTGTCCAGAAAATAGAGGATGCCCCGAATTCAAGACAATTTCATTTCATTTGGGACAATTTTGATCAACATTTGGGATTGTGGGGTTTGCCCAAATTTTTCAGGTACGTACCGAAGATGGGCCATGCGTCCGACTGGATCATGAACTCATCCAATATATTCCACCAGGTGTTGTTTGAGGGGTGTTTGAAATGATTGAGGGATGCGATGACCATTGTTACCACAGTTTTGTGGATGAGTACCTCACCCATGAATCATGGCACCGGAAGCCCCCCGAAATCTGGTGTTTTCGCGCAGATTTTTTCGCTGGTGAACCCAAAGTCGTTCCTGGTCGACTTACCATTTTCAAGATTTTACTGATAGATCCCACATGTTTTGGTCTTTTGTTTCCATTACCCTCTGGTGAACTAACATAGCTATGGAACATCACCATGCTATTAATGGGAAAATCCACCAAAAATGGCCATTTTCTATAGCTATGTTAGTTTACCAGAGGGTAAACTGTTAAACCTTCATTTTTCCATGAAAAAATCCCATTGAATGGTTTTCGTATTTGTTGATTAGATCACGTTAGATCCCCCTGGTTTCAGGCGATCCTGGAGCCCACTGAGCTGCTGTCCGCCTTAAGGATGGGCGAGGCGCGCGTGGTGGGAAAGCCCGGAGGTTTTGGTGCTTTTCCCAACTGGAACGCTGGGATTCAGGGAGGATTTCGCCAGTTTTGGAGGTCGGTTCTGTTTGTTTTTTTTGGGAAACCAAACTCTAGGACTGACGATTAGGTCACTTGCTGGTTCTTGTTGCTTGGCCACATCGCCATGTCTACTTGATGATATCTTTATCTTGAGTGGATCAATCTATATTCCTGCTGGAGTGGTTTCATCCGTACTTGTTCTGGGAGGCAATTTGCAGTTTTTGTCGGCGCGATGGTCATTTGCCTACTATTCGTTGTTTGCCCAACTAACTTTCACACGTATTTTTCATCGTTTTTTCCCAGTTATTACCACCCTTTACCATCCTTCGGAATTGGACTTCTCTGGCATTCAACACCCCCAAACAGTGGTTCTTATCATTGTTTGCCCAGTTGTGTCATCATGTTTTTTTTCTTTTTAAATCCCATTTACAGTACAGTAGATCATAGTATATCCCACGATATCGCGTCATCCCAAGTATGGTTGCTTCAATCCCCATTCTGTAGGGCTACCATCCACCATTTCCAGCCATGTACGGAGGATTTTCACCCTTCAAATGACGATAGATGATGTAAGGGCAAATCATCATCTATAGCTTCTCGCCACATAGTCTAGGGCTTATCTCAACGCAAATCATATTGTCAAACCCAATGTCATAAACCACCCCTATTTTGATGGTTTTTAGCACCCATAAGAATGGTAAGATTGGGGATGGTTTACCACTATTGCTTTAGTAAGATTAATTCATTATTAGTCATTATAAGTCACTATTAGTCACTATCAATCACTATCAATCGCTATTACTTTACTAACATTACAGATGATGTTCCACCCCAACCTGTCCACATTCGCTCCCTGGAGGCCAAGGTCGCTGAGCTCTCCGGTGAATGGCAGGATGCCGGGGGGATAAACCCAACTATGATTGCGATGTTTCATGGGATATGGAAGCAACTAGATATATTTTTTCCGATACTTGTGTTGATAATATAGGTTTACACAAATTCATTCACACTGAGTCAAGAGGAGGACTTTTGGGGACATGCAGCGCCAAGTACATATTTTTATGCACATACAAGTAAGTACAGCATATTGTACAATACAGAGTGAACACTGCAATTTCAAACAATGCATTTGTTGTATATGTACAATTGCGAATTTGATACAAATGCACACAGCATACATATGTGGACGAAACACTATAGCTGCAGAGGTATATGTATTTGTATAGCAACACATTCATTTTCACAACTATCAGATATGGGATACGTCTACAACATGTATCACAAGGTCCAATTACATAGAACCACCTCAAAAGTACCTCACTATGATGGGGGCCTAGTTGGGAAAATCATCCACGAAATGGCTGATGCTGGTGAACTCCTGCGACGTTCGGTCAAGCTTGGTGAGTTACCAGACATCGAGAGACCACCTGGCCTGTCATGGATAGACTGTATCCCAAACCAAAGTAGCAACCAAAGTAGATAATCTGCCAGGTTCTTTCAATGGGGGTCTCTGTTGCACCCTGTTCATCTTTTATTGCAGGGTATCTATCCTTGGTCATGTCCCTTGGTCATGCCACGAAGTCTCGCAGCTTGGCCCAGAAGGGGCCATTCCTAGGAGAAAGTGCAACAGACTTTGCAGGCAGCCCGAGGCCGGAATGGCTTTTCCTTCTTTTTTTTTGGTTGAAACCAAATTCTTTTTTTTTCGATCGAGGGATAAACCCTGTAAATCAAACCTTAAGAACATTCTGGGACAGATGATGATGATGAGAGAATGCAAAAGGGCGTTTTGACCCAGCGAACTTTGGTTTTTTTTTTACCAAGCGAAGTGGCGGTTTAGCCAACAATTTGGGGGGCTGACCAAGTGGCATCAAGGTTAAACAACATCCACATAATTTGAACCTCTTCAGAACATCTTTGGGAGGGATAGCCACAGTCCACCCTGCTTATGGACCTTGGGATTCCAGTCATACTGGAATATGTTGGATTTGTATTTTGCCTGGTTGGTGATTTCAAGTATATCATCAAATGTATTAATATAGACCAAAAATAAGTTAATATAATTCCCGGAATCTAAGAAATAACCAAAGCATTGGATTATAGCGAGAACATTGGGATGTGATGGAGTATAATAGGGTATACATGGGTATGCATTCGGTATACATGGGTGCACCAGATTCAAGTTGATTCTAGTAAGGACATGGTGGTGTTTAAGTCATTTGCGCACTGCAATGGATCGCAATGGATTCATCAATATTGGAGATACAGATACTGGTACCAAGCACATCATAGCAGAGTGAAGATAGCGGTGGTTGTGAAAGTGTTGGTTGTGAAACTGGTAGTTGTGAATGTGGTGGTTGTGATTGTGGTGGTTGTAAAGGTGGTGGTTGTGAAAGTGGTAGTTGTGAAAGTGGTGGTTGTGATAATGGCATTTGTGAAGGTTGTGGTTGTGATAGGGGCGGTTGTGAAAGTGGTAGTTGTGAAGGTGGTGGTTGTGATAGTGATACTCCGTCACACGGAAGTATAGACTTCTAAACGCATCTTAGTGATTTTGCACACAACGTTCAAAATATTCTTCAGATTTTCGGGTCGTCAAAATTTTTCAGCTGCAGTAGTGATTCACGCACCAGTGACTTTTATCTCAGTCAGTAGATGTTTCAGGAGTTTCTGGATGCATGTGGATTTGTCGATCTTTCAAAAGCTGCTACCACGTAGCCACGTCTTAAGTCTCTCCTGGAGCTGGGCTTGTGATGATGGGAAAGCCCGTGCGCAGTGCACACGCGACCAAAACTACAAACCTCTGATTCTGATGCGAAAATATAGGAACCCATAGATTTGCTTCGCAATTTCTGGATGGGGATGGTTCGCCCAGGGTCGAGCGCGTTTAAACTCACCAGATCGAATTGGCCTCATGTCCAACGGCTCCAACGCATCGCTTCCATGTTGAATTTTGGTTGGGCACGTCGTGGCTTAAGGACACCTGATGCTGGCAGGGCGCCTAGTGATGCAGTCCATCCTGGCTTTCACTAGGAAGTCCGACAGCTAATTTTTTTCACCCGCTTCCAGGCATTGGTTGAAGGGGTGATTTGTAAGAAACCTCTACATGTGATTGTAAGATTATCAATTTCCTGCAACATGTCCATGAACGACTTCTGTGCATGAAAACCGCCGCCTTCAAGGCATCCCTCAGCTGCCCATGACTCCTCAACGAGGCTGGGTAACCCATCCACGGGCCACACTTTCTAGAACAAACGTGGCCACGCTCATGATGATGATGAGGAGTTTAGTGATTGATACAATGGATGATAGTTGATGATCATGAATGTTAGTTCTTATCCCGCAACTTCTCGGGAAACCCCTGGCTGAGGACGGCCACCTGTCCGGGTCACCCAGCGGGTCTGCGTGTATAAACGGTTACTTAAATAAAAAATTATATATATATATACACAATCTATCTATATATATATATATATTTATATTTATATACACACACAATATATACTTATATACATACACAATGTATAATTATATACATACACAATATATGTATATATACAATATATATATATATGCAATATATATATACAATATATATATACATACACAGTAAATATATATATATATATATTGTATATATATATACTGTATATATATATATACTGTATGGTATATATATATAGAGTATGTAAAACCTATCTATCTATCTATCTCCAGCTGCTCGAAGGTCAGCGAGGTTTGGAGCTCCTGTAGTAGCAAAAGAAGCCCAAGTCACTTCCAAGGATCTATGCTGGAAAAGTACCCAACACGGTCCCGCAGGATTCTATGCCTCAGGACATCCAGCTTTTCCTCGACACAAATGACTGCGTAACAAGCAGGCACTGAATTGTGTAGCACCAAGTGATTTCACTTGCATCACCTGCGCCCTCTTGTCGCTTTTAATTTCCTGTTCAAGCAAGCACCGAAAAACAACCACAACGTAACACCGCAACCTTCAGGAATCCGCCTTGGTTTCTTTTTCCCCAATAAGTATGTGGTTCCTCTGCTGCAACGCTTGTAAGCCACACTGTCGTCGATGACGGGCGGACATCATCGGATGTTGCAGATGCTAAAACACCTCTAATTCCTTAGTCCGCCCCTTAGTCACCGAGGTAGGCGTCGGAGTGAACCCAGCGAACCTGACGATTGGTCACTTTTTGAGAATGTTTCACACACGAGAGTTACATAAATCAGTGTTCCTTTCAGCACATCTAACTGATTGTTCAGTGGTTTGAAGTTTATCATAGATATTACGACTATCCGAACAATAAATCACCAGGAACCGACCGAACAACCGAATCAACATCAAAGAGATTACCTTCGTTTGAGTCATCTCACCCTTGGAACCTTGCATGGTACATGGGGTACAGCTGCCCCCGGACTGCGGCAGGCTCTGTCGATTTTGCTTGTATAAAACAAAAAGAAATTCCGTGGGCACTACTAATACTGCTTGCCATCCAACCTGCAGCATCAGCAAATACTCAACAGGAACACGTTCAGGGACAGCACGGATGATTATCCTGTGATCTTTCCTAGCTTTGGTGAAATGAGCCAGTTGATTGACTGTTGAGAGTTGTGAGTGTGTTCTACCTGGTTCGACTTCCCTTCCCCTTCAGGCAAAAGGTTAGAGAGGAGCTGTCCCTAGCACCTGACGCTTGCAGGCGATAGCTCCTGTGTACAAATCTTTGGCCAGCGGCAAAAGTTGGTGCCCCGATGCAAAACATTCCAGCGGGATCACACGATTGGGATCCAAGGCTCGTAGCACCAGCAGGTCAGCATCAAAGTCGATCAGGGCCTTGAGATTTCACAGCGTCAGGGTTCTAGCTGACCATAGCTTATAGCAACCCCGCAATACATGGTTATGTTTTCTGCTCTTTGACTATAGTTGATTAATGAGAGTGCGAGGGCCTGCGGGAAGGAACCTGGCCCAGCCACCTGAGAAAACAGATGCCAGTTTCTTGGCGGCAACATGTGTTGTGTGTAGGGCCAGGCTTCAAAAGCCGAGTGGAACCTGGGGAGTTGAAATGACGCATCTTACTTAGGTTGTATACAACAATAAAGATTCTTCTTGACAAATTTCACATTTTTCCTGGACGTTTCACAAAACAACATATATTTTGATTAATACCAAAATTCTGGACATATTTTTTTTTACCATTCGTTTTGGGTTTATTGATGTAGGAATATCGTAATGCATACTTTTTTGATTTGTAAGACTTTTTTGAAATAAACATTGTCTCGAAGAGGGGCCTAATATTGAGTTATCTTTGGTCTGAATTAAACTTATCGAGGACTTAAATGAAATTAAAATCCTGGCCTAAAATAGAGATGTGTATATATACGGCAAATGCCTGGGCTTTGCCCGGACCCACAATGACGACAGGCGACGCATCATCATCATCATCATCATCATCATCATCATCATCANATATACGGCAAATGCCTGGGCTTTGCCCGGACCCACAATGACGACAGGCGACGCATCATCATCATCATCATCATCATCATCATCATCATCATCGTTAGATTTAAACCCGTATTGAAGATCTTCAATGAATGTAGAAGTTTAACGGGGGTGGG